>JAATLQ010036398.1:0-23232 GCA_013421005.1 Heliconius erato x Heliconius himera | reverse complement strand
CTTTATTGTCAATAATTAAAATAAATAGATTTATAATCTAAATTCTAATAGGACTTTGATCAAAATCAAAATACTATACTAGTGAATCAATAAATTACATAAATTTACATTATATGGTTAAATTAAAACTATTTTTTTAAAGAAAATATTTTACATTACAAAAATACGATATACAATTGCTTGTGAAGCTCAAGGCTCCATCTCCAATGGCACTTTAAATTAAATAAATAAACAAATATGGCATAAAAATTCACAGAATCTTAATTTTAATATAAGATTTAAACAGAATTCATTTGTATAATGTGAAACTATAATTTAGCGTTGCCAGAAATCCAATCAATTTTAATAATAAATTATTTTGCAAATATATATTAACAAAATTACCGCTTCATTTCATTAAAACGTGTTGATTAATGTAGAACATGTTTTTATGTTTCAAGTTATTTATATATTAAATCCACAAAAAAAGCATTTCAATAACCTTTTCGTGTGATAGTAAGAATTGAGGACAATATAACAATTATATATCACAAACTTACAAATTTAGTACGTTTTAGTAGAGACTAATTTTCGTCAACTTTGGTTGTGAACTAAACTACATTTGGAATTTGGGATACTTCGGCGTCCATCGCCATGTTAATACTAATATAACCTACATGGCTCTAAACTCCATTTTGTTGTCGTCGACGGTTTCGTGTTCTTGTCGTCTATGTAGAGTTTCTGCATCTTTCCTGTAAATAATGTCAATAATTTAAAATTAGCTTCACGCTGTATCCCGCACACAGCAGGGTAGGCAGAGGGAACCTAGTGTTAAGACACTCTTTTCCCCACTTTCTGCCGAACTCAGCGGAAAGTGGGGAACGGAGTATCTTAACACTGGGTTCCCTCTGCTTACCCAGCTGTGTGTGGGATAATATTTTATTTCCTCGTTTTGTTGACGAGGCAAAAGCGCGGTGTTGAGTTGCGCTACTTAACACGTAATAGCTCCAGAATTTGGTGGAAAGTAGGGAACGTGGCTTAATGGAAATAGAGTGTCTTGTCACTAGGTTCCCAGGTTCCGTCTGCCTGCCCTGCTATGTGCGGGATACAGCGTGATGTATAATAAATCTAAAAATTTTAAGTAACTATTGTTTACGTGTTTGCTTTATTTAAAGATAAAAAGAATTGATCTCTATATAAAATGATTATTTAAAATATATCATTAATTTACATATCTTTATTGAATAATGCTAAATAACTTATCGGCCATTATGGAACAGTGGCACAAACGTGTGACTGTAAACGAATGTGGGTTCGATATCCGCGTGGGGTAAAGAATTATTTCATATTTTAATTATTCTACCTCGCTCTGGTAACAACAGCGCGGCGTTGAACTCCGCCACTCAACACGTGAAACCTCGTAAAAACTACTTAAAATGAGGAAGTTATTAGAGTGTTGCTAAAGTATAAAGATACTTACGTATATTTATTATTATTGGAAGATTGGAAAATGCTCTTAGGACACAGTCTGTAGTAGGGCCAGCACTCTCCGCCAGACTCGCCGGCGCGTTGTGCCTCCACGTATTCGGCGAGCAGATGCGCGTATGGTGACTTATTGGGACTGTTAATAATAATTTTCAATTTAACTAAAATATTTTTCATGAAGAAACACGAAGAAAGTAAATATTAAAAAAAAACAAGTTTTATTTTCACATTCAGGATTAGAAATTATTATTAAACTTTAATTCGTTCTCATTCTCAATTTTTTTTATTAGATAAACAAAAGGTTTACAGCAGCTAAAGGCTGCAGACTCCAAACTATCCTTAGACTGAAGCAGAATTCTTATGTATTTTGTACATACCTAAAGAAAAGTTTCATGACTTCTCCAAGAAAACCAAAATTCTTCAATGGATGCGCGTTTATTTCGCAAATAGCCCTCAAAAGACACTCTTTGCCATCTAATCCAAAATTCGCTAATAGATCTTCAGCAATACCGTACATAAGTGCTCTGGAAAGAAAACAAATATATAGATTCATTTGAATTTGCAATATAAAGTAACAGTTCGTGGAGATAAATCGTAGCAATAAGTTGTAACAAGCGTTTAAAAATTTCGACGTAGCTTGATAAGAACGTATGACTTAGTAGTCAGAGCACCTGGTCGGTTTCCAGGAAGCGCGGGTTCGAGTAATAAAATTTTTATACGTTTTCTAAATAAGTATATTTCTTTCCTAATTGTGGTATAACATTTTAAAAATGTTAAAAATATTTAATGTTTACATTTATTCGCTATAATAATATTTAATATTTACATAGTTACGCAACTCAACACGCAATGCTTCCAGAATTCAGCGGAAAACGAGGAAAAGAGTTCTTAACACAAGTCTCCCTCTGCCTTAAACGACAAGCAAAATGTTTCAATTAAGCGTTAAAGAATAGTAAAACAAAAAAAAATGAGGAGCGCTTAGATAACAATTTCTTTTACAGTATTGTACAACTTCAATAAAAATTCGACACAGGTACCTATTATACTATTTAGTGACGAAATTAAATTATGTAATAGAATTTTCGATGTACGCTAAAGGAATGTCAAATGGGCTCCTTCACTTCCTAAGCACCACCTGATATCTACTAGTGTATTCCTGGCAAGTGAAAGTAGCAGACTTTGTATGGTCACGGTCCTTGTTCCTTTAGGCTGTCACGTGTGAGGTGTATTATCGTTTATTCTTCAATTGTTATATAAATGAATGAAATTTCATTTCACTATTAATGATACCTACAGATATATTACGCTCTTTTTTTTAATACATCAAAATCTAGTGGTAATTCGAACTATAGTGGAGTAAATGTAAGATTTTACTTATTTGAAACTCTATTAGAGATTGCTTTATTTTGGTGATTTTAAAAAATTGGAATAGTATCGATTTTAAAATTATCTAAATATATATCACAATTTACACACACTCAGTATTGTATATGTTGTAATATTATTATAATAATATGACAAAGTTAAAATTGTTTATTTTAACTCTCAAGAACAATACTCTCAAATTAGTAAATTATTTTGTGTTAGATAGTCAATTTATCAAGTTAAGCTACTCCAATATGATACCACTTTAATCAAAGACTATAGTTTATATTATATCACGTTAATCGCACTTAGAAAATGTCAAGTTTCATATGCCTACAACTCTATATCTATTTGACTTTAGGGGTGACGCATCATGTAACAGCAGTTTATTTGAAAAATAAATAAGCTAACTATTTGTCCAAAAAAATGCTGCATACATAAGGTATACGTATTAAATATTAAAACGTTACATAAATAACAATAATTACATACCTTTCACCCCCATGGAGCCTATCTAAGACTATCTTCTCAGCTTCTGGTGGAACTGCATCTCTTGTAGATCTCTTCCCTCTTCTATTATCTAAATATTGTCCAACATAATCCGCCATCATGGACGCGGCGGCGTTGCCCATTGATCGCGCGAAAATTGGCGGCAAATCTCCATAGGGATTCTCGTTGTCTGTCAGACCTAACTTGTCGAAGTCAACTGTCAAGTGAAAATCCAATTTATTAAATGGTTATTATATTTTAGAAGTTTTAATAAAAATATTAAATTTTTTATTTATGTTAGAGTAATCTCTATTAGTAACTAGTATCTACTAATATTTTTATTGTTTTTTACTCGACGTTACGCTAAATTATTTTTTAAGTAGATAATAATTTTAAAAAGATTTTAAAAAAATATTTTTTCTATAAAAGTAATAATATTTTTATTTCTTTTTGCTCGACGTTACGTTAAACTATTCTTGTTTCGTTCGTCTAATTTTTCTTATACAATATAGTGTATACAAAATAAATAATTAATTATATTATACATTTAATTTTAAATAGATCTTTAAAAATATTTTTCAACCGAATTAGCATAAAATATTTATGTACATCAAAGAGAAGTTAAAATCGACTACTTACAAATTACGACTTAAGCATAATTTATACGACGCTATGATAGCTCTACTAAGTACTATTAACTACATGGACAGGGTCATAAAATGAACATTACCTTTATATAAGACTATGGGTAATTTTGAAATTAATATAAAACAGACATTTATTGTAAAAGATTTAGAGATAAAATTATAGTTAAATAGATGTTTTAATAAAATTATGGTAGGCATACTCTTCTCCCACGATAAAAAATCTGTCAAAATAGGAGATAACTAAGTTAAACTATTTTTAAAAACAATCTACTTATCTAGATTTTTAAAAAAAATTTAAACTAAAAAATCTACTATAGTCAGTATATTTTATATAATAATAATAATCTATCTACAATGTTATTACTAACACTACATAGTATAAGTACTTCAATTCAATACTTCTACAGCACTACTAAAACTGTTGAGTTTTGTAATACTGACTTTTACATTCCAGTTGATACATTATTGTACCTGTAAAATCATTACGTATGACATTCAAAATATTGATCGTAAAATCTTAAGTCAATAAACACTCCCACTTGTTTATGTAAGAAATTAATATTTGGTACTTAAAATAAAGAAATAACTTCTTGTGTAAATACCGTTTTAGGATGGCAAATATTAAATACTGATATTTCAAAAGACTTATAAATAATTCATGTTCATGATTTTATGATTATATGAAAAGTATCATTGTCCAATGATTTGCCAAAGTGAATTCATGTGTTGTTATAGAAGAATGTTGATTCTTACATTTTATGTGAATATTGATTCTTACATTTTATCTTTCTCTACATCTTTTTTTTAACTACTTTGTGTCCTGCACATGGCAGGCACACGTAGAGAGCACCTAGTGTTAAAACACTCCATTTCCGTATTCTGGAGGCGTTGAGTAGTGGAACTCGATGTCACACTTTGCCTCATTACCAGAGCGAACAGCGAAATATTTCATTTCCTCTAGTGGAAATCGAACTCACAACCTGTCCTGTTTTCAGTCACGCGCTTGTGCCCCTACGTCACGGCTGGCATCAAGCTCTCTACTTAAATTTAGATTTAGATAATAAGAACGCAAAGGCTATAATCGATAATTTGTTTTTAATCTGTATAAATTACATCAAAAAAACCGCAGCTACAAATACATTTTCGAAAACCACAAAAATCGGTATTTGCATTAAAGAAAAAAAATAAAATTATGAATCATTTAGATATTCTTAAAAAATATGATAATATGTAAATATAAAACCTATTTATACTCACTTGAAAAAGGGAAACTAACTGTCATATTCGAAAGAAATCCTTTCGGCGGATGCCTAACGAAAGGCATTGAAATCGAAGGCGTTATAGCCATTGTCGTTCCTGGTGGAAGTGCCAACCGCCCGTCGTTTGTGATCCATAGTATCCTCTTCTGACGCGAATGAGGAATGTTTTCTTTCGTAAGCTTATCTTGATTTTCAGGTGACGCTATAGGTAGTAGCGCAGCTAAGGCTATACTAAGCAGTACTCGTGGTATTCTATCCATGGTACCTGCTAAACAATATTTTGCATTTTTATTATTAGCTAAGTAATATATATATATATATATATATATATATATATATATATATATATATATATATATATATATATATATATATATATATATATATATATATATATATATTAAACCAGCTATTTTTCACATTTTATATGAAAAAAATGAAAAATTTCAACCAAGAATTACAAAAAAAACAATTTCTTATTTAATTCACTTATATATGTATTTATAAAAGTATCCGATTCTGTTGTAAAATACATTTAGATAACTTTGAAAAAGGTTCAATAGTAAATTGGTAGCTTATCATTATTATTTATCATCATCTATAGAAATATTATTAATCTGTCTTAAATATGCATGTTACGTCGGTGACAGCTTCAGTTAATGTATTTTTTGACATATTCAATTTATTTTGATAAACACATAAAAAAATTACGATGGCCACTTTGAGTCATAAATATGTGCGGATCAGAAATCATAATAGTATTTTTGATGTAGACGCAGAAGAATTTATACATTCACTGGAATTACGAATTAAAACTGACATAAAAGCTTTACCCCAATGGAAAGAATTGATCGAAGTTATTAATAAATCACAAACAGATTATAAAATAAAACTTGAAAAGGCAGAACAGGCAAGGGAAGCGATTATACGAAAGCTTTACACTCAGTACTACAGACTATCGCCATTTGAGTTAACGGATTACTTAATAAGGACAGCGAATTTGTGGAAAACATTAAAATCACCCAATAT
Source organism: Heliconius erato x Heliconius himera (assembly GCA_013421005.1). NCBI lineage: Eukaryota > Metazoa > Arthropoda > Insecta > Lepidoptera > Nymphalidae > Heliconius > Heliconius erato x Heliconius himera. The sequence goes on along the minus strand of JAATLQ010036398.1, from coordinate 16,979 downwards.
ATGTGTGAAAATTAGTTCAACTGAAAATATTATGCCTGTACCAGCACAAAGTATAAAAAGTGTTGTGAGTGACGAAGAAGTATCAAATACGACAGCTCATCCTAATACTGAAATTATACAATCAAAAGAACAGATAGATAAAAACTCAAAGACAGATAATGAAATTAAATCTAACAGCTCATCCCATTTACCTACAATAATTCTTACAAACCAACATAGGATCTTATCACCTCTAAAGTCACCATTTTCCTTAAACAATCTTAAATATGCTACACACATTGAAGACGATTTAACTAAAAGTATTATAGATGATGATATTATTCTACGCAACGAAACAAAGTCTCTCAAATGCCATCCTGACACTTTATTAATAACGGATGATTCACCTCAAAAACAAACCATGAAATTTACAATAAAAAATTGTGTTTTGGAACATATATATGTGCAATTTAAGAGCATATCTGATTCTTCTTACTTTGACAACATTGAAATTATTCCTGCTACACCTATTAAACTAAATCCAGGGTTAACAAAAACCTATAAATTTATATTTAAATTGAAAGAAAATATTGGAGGACTCTCCATTGTTTCCTCTTTATATTTTAGAGCAGGTCGTAATGTACTAATTTCATCAGAGGCAAAAGTTCTCTGTATTCCAATTTTAAGTAAATTTAAGGACACAGAATCCGTAAATGTAACAGAAACTATTTATATACCACCCGTTTATCAATGGCAGGTTACAGCTCCTTTCAAATATCCTAAGGGTGTATTAATAATACACGTTAAAAATAATAAGACTTATAACCTTTATATTCGAAAAAAAGAGGTTGATCTTGCTCAAGAATATATGGATGATTTAGATTCTCTCAGAGCTGAAAATTCTGACACAGGAAGTCTGGAACAAGAGATGATAAATTTTGATAATCCTGAATTTGTTAAAAGTAAGATTTTATCTTCAACAAAAATATTAACCGACACTGTTATTGACGATTTACAAAGTTCCGTTGATATTGTTATGCTAATACTTAACGATATCGTTAGTATTGTTCTTCAACCATTTATATTTAAAAACACGTATTTACAATTACTGCCTAAGTCAAAAAAAATAAATATCGTATATTTTACTAAGGCAGAACATATTGGCTACCATCAGAGCTACTTTGATTTAATTTTTACTAGGCGAGATAATTACAATATCGTTTTTGTTAAAACGGTTAAAGTATATGCTGAAATTTTACCTCATCCTGTTGTGGTTACTCCTAACATTCTGGACATGACTAAATCACCTGTAATATTTGGTTATTGCAAAGGAAATTTTACTATCAGTAATACTAATAGGACTTTCTCAACAACCATTAAAATTAAAACTACTGCAAAAACAAAGGAATTTTTCAAAATCACTCCTGAAAGAATTTTGATAGCGCCTAGATCAAAGGCGGCTTTCGAGATCAGGATGTGCATTAATCACAGTAATGACTCTAAAAATACAGAAGAATATGCATATTTCATTTTACAAATTTGTTGCACTGAAAACAACATAGTTTTTCGGAATGCACCTCCATTATTCTACGAAATCATAGCTCCTTGCGATCCGAATTTTAACAGACATTTGACAAACAATATTATTAACACATAATGGAATCTAATAGGATAATGTTTATTCAAGCGACAGAGACACTCTTCTTATACATTTATTTTTTATAAATATATAAATAATATTTAAATTTAAAATATTTTCTTCATAACGGCGTTCCTTAAAGAGAATACAGCTACAACTGGTAAATTAAGTTGCAAAGGCAAAAAATTATGCTTAAACTAAAAAAAATACACAATTTTATTCACGTTATAACACTACTTTATTTCATGACCAGTTTACAGTTGTCAATGGCCACTTCGGTCTTGGTGATTCAAGTCGTAAGTCACTTTCTCGCATCATAAAAATTATATTAAATGATGTAGCAAGGAATGTCGCGAGGACAGCAAGGACTAAACCTGCTGACCAACTTTTATGTGGTACGGGTCAACGAGATTGCCTTACGCATAATATTCCAGTTCACGCTGTCAGGTCACAGACCTGTTACAAACAATCGATTATAAATCTTCGATGCAAGTGCTGTGACATCAATGTCACCGGTGCGGTTAATACGACAGTTAAAAAAACGTAGTAAAATGATATATTATTGGTGATTAAATGATCTTATATCAGCAGGATAGGCAGAAGGAACCTAGTGTTAAGACACTCGGCTCGTTTTTCACTGAATTCCGAAGACATTGTGTATTTACTGGCGGAACTCAACGCTGCGCTTTGAATCTACACTAGCAAAAAAATTAAAATATACATTTAAATAAATGTTTCATTTCTTCGATTGGGGATCGAACCTACAACCATTCGCTTTTACAGTCACACACTTATGTCCCTGCGCCACGACTGACCCCAAGTTTATTAATAGATTAATATTGTTGTTTAATATTATAAATTTTAAATTGTCTGGGCGGTCATTTAGTATATGCTTAAACGTCACGGGTTCTCCACATCACCTTAAAAATGCCTATAATTATATACACCTACTTAGAATAAGAACATGGGAGGAAAAGACATTAAATATTAAGTAATTTTTTGTAAGTAAAACAAACACATAGTACAAACAAGCATAATTAGAAATCATTAAATATTAATAATAATGGTCCAAGCTGGTTGGCGATGCGTTAGCTTTTCTAAACTTCATTGTTTTGTATTGTTTCCCAAAAACAATTGTAGAAACGGTCACGAAACTTTATGTTTTAACTATTTTAAGCATAATTTAGTCATGTTTGAGAAAAGTAGGTGCATGTCAAATGTTAGTGCGTTTTCCTAGTAAAATATATAAATACGTTTGCGGACGTGACCTTATTTGAAAATTGATATTGTAGATGTTGTTTTTACTGCTGACTTACTAATACGGCTCGTTTGAATAAGAAATCCGGGTAGTATTTTCTCTATTTACGTTTAAATGTTAAGGTACAGGGTACATTTATATTTCCATTTTTTCTATACGTTTTTTAACTTCCCCACCATACCAGGGTAAGCAGAGAGGATCTGGGAACCTAATTTTAAGATACTCCGTTCCCGTTTTGAGTCAAATTCTGGAGGCTTGAGCGGCAGAATTCAACGCCGCGCTTTGCCTTGTTACCAGAGCGAGAAAATACAAATATGAACCCACAACTATTTTCCCTGCACCGCGACTGGCGTTGTCTTTTTTATTTCAAAGGGATAAATTAGAAACTTGTATATTACCACCTTAAACATATAAGATACGACGACAGTAAACATATGTGACCCTATAAGTATCAAAGAGTTTACGACACTTACAACGGCAGCAACTATCGATTCAACTTTAAATCGACATCCTCATACTACACGTAAACCTACTTTATATATATTTTATTAAAGAAATATTTCTTATTGATTTTATTTCTTCATATAACTTGTTAAATGTGTTTAATACGTACTTTGGTGATTTTTATTCTATCATTTCAGAATAAGATTTTTTACATTTTCACTTTTTTTACATTATTTTCTTTTACTGAGTACGGTAAACTGAGAGAACCAAGACAAGACACTCTGTTTTTAACTTTCATTCTCCTCGTCTCCTTCCACCTTTTGGTTCTTGATATTTAATATTGACTAAATGCCGCAGGAACATATAAAAAAGTAAATTCTTTTCCTGAATGGAAATCAAACAGGCAACTTTTCGTTTTTTTAATCAGACGCTGTTCCACTGTGCGACAACTCCCATATATATTTTCCTGATAATATCTTATATATCAACAAGTAAAACATGGCTTATGTTTAAGATCGGACTTTAAGTAAATATGCATCTATTTCTGATGTTATTAATAAAAAAAATAATACAACATGGAGATTTCAACGTTTTTTTCCTAATAGTGATTATATGACTACGAATCTTTGAATTCATCAACAATAGGAATCAGTATTTACAAATTTTTAGATTTAAAGATTTATTTAAATAGTTAAAAACAAATGGAATGTTTATGATTATTAAAAGTACTTGCAATTTTTTTAAAGTAAATAAAATTATATTATTTTACATATCGTGTAAGATTTTTTTAAGTAATCTTTCAATTTAATGCTATTGCCTAAGCGTAGTTTATTATAATTAAAAATAATATTTGACAACTCTACATACTTCGCAAAATGTGCTACTTTGTAATATTTACAGAGTAAAGGTAAAGTAAATATTCTTATTTAATGTAAACCATTTTTATTTTCTTTATTTAGCTTTTTTAAATTTACAAAATTTAATTAAGGAGCCATGTATGGAATAAAATTGCTCATCTCAGTTGAAAATTTGATGAAATTTAATTTAATATTAATGCTTATTGAAAATATTGTATTATCTGTATCTACACTCCGTACATAACATATATTTCATAGCCACAAGCAAAACCTCGACTAGACTTTCAAAAAAACACTTAGATTATTATTTTCTGCCTTAAGCGAATACTTACACCAGTTTTTTATGCTTAAACAGGCATCATAAAAACAACGTAATCCTTCAATCAAAAATTATTTATTATATGATTAACATTTTATTGTTTTTATATTTTTAGCATTTTTGATTTATTTATTTTTTACAGTTTCACGCCGTGTCCAGAATATAGCAGGGTGGGCAAAGTTACCCACTTTCCGCCGAATTCAACGCCGAGTTTTTGATTGGTGCCAGAGCGAAGCAATGAAAATATTAATAAACAACAATTAATTCCCCCGAATGGGATTTGACACACAAACGTCGCATTATTACAGTCACACCCTTGTGTCATGACGGCCTTAAAAACTTGAAAAAAAAATAAAATAAATCAGCTTCACGCTGTATCCCGCACTCAGCAAAGTAGGCAGAGGGAACCTAGTGTTAAGACACTCCGTTCCTCACTTTCTGCTGAATTTTGGAGGCATTGCGTGTTGAGTGGCAGAACTCAACGCCGCATAAGTAAAAACTTAAAATGGATTATTATATTATATAAAGTAAATAATATATGCAGATTGATTCTCTACTTATCATGTTTAGCGTCACCTTTGTGTACGCTATCGTGTTAAGATTGAAAATCGATAAAGAATCGATATTTTGGAGTGTAATCACGGCACGCGTCGATTTGTATTCATTCCGTAGGCTACTTTCGCTGCAACGACTGTTGGCATATAGGTCTCGTTTCTGCAGGAATTTAATTATTTGAAACCACCAGCTCTTTTTGCATTGATTTGCTTCTAATTATTACCAGCTAGCTATTAGAGGTCAGTCGTCGCGCAGGGGCACAAAGTGTGACTGTAAAATCGACTGGTTGTGGGTTCGATACCCACTCAAGAAAATTAAATATTTATTTACATTTATATTTTATTTTTTTTGTTCTGGTGTCTAGGCAAAATTCAATGGAATCCGTTCGATTTATTGTTTTATCCACCCCGCTTTAATGAAACTATGCGCGGCGTTGACTTACGCAACCTAAACGCAATGTCTCGTTGGCAGAAAGCGCAGAATAGAGTGTCTTGGTACTAGGTTATCTCTATTTACTCTAGGGGTATGCGGTTAGAAGATATACTATAAATAACAGCGTTTACCACCATTTTTCATAAGAAATTAGACTTAAGCTGTTAACTAATATCGATAACTAATAAATAATATAGATTTCAAGGCGACGCGGAGCTTTCATTTAAGGGGGTATGCTCAAATAACGCGGCTAAAAAAACTATTTAAATAAATTCCCTTATACTACTATCCTTCCCTACTGCGCTAAGAAAACATGAAATTGTAAAAATAAAATTATTATATGAGGCGGATCGTCGTGCACAGGCACAGGCGTGCAACTGTAAGCGCGATAGGTTGTGGGTTCGATTCCCATTCCAGGAAATTAAATATTTATACATTTTATTTCCTCGCCCTGGTAATGAGGCAAAGCTCGGCGTTGAGTCCCCCTACACCCAATGCCTCCAGAATTCAACAGAAAGTGGGGTACGGAAGTATTTTAACGGGCGAGCGTCTTAAGAGTAGGTTCCCAAGTTCCTTTTGCCTACCCTACTTTGCGCGGAACACAATGTAAAGCTATAAAGAAATATAAATTATATTTTGTTTTCCATAGCCATTTCCGCCTATAACTATATTTGTAGAGACAATACGTAATAAATGGCGAGATACAATGCCACATGAAATGTTTATTGAATAGAATCATATAAATCAATAATTTTCAGCTTTTAGTATCCAATAAATAATATGTATATAAAATATATGTACATTTATTTTACATATGGCCTATGGAACTGGAATAAATATCGAATCTTTTTAACCGACTTCTGTAAGAAAAGGAGGTTATGAATTTGACTGTACTTTCTTACGTTTGTTGCCTCAGAACTTTCGACTGGGTGAACCGATGTTGATGATTCCTTTTAGGGTTCCGTACTTTTTTAGGATAAAAAGGAACCTTATGAGATCACTTTGTTGTCCGTTCGTACGTCTATATATCAAGAGCCTTTATCTGAGATAACTTGGAGAACATTTGGAGATATCGAGTTCATATTCAAACTATACTCCTGAAAAAATGGTATATCTACACTTACTTTAAAAAAAGATGACATATCTAAGATACAAACTATCTCATAAAATACGTATTTCGACACTATGAAGGGAGTTAAATTAATAGCGTACTTTCGCTTAAGGTAGAATTATGAAATTTGTTAGCAAGCATCTACAGGAAGTACTAGTTCAGAAAAAATCTTAAAATTTTATACCAAATTTTGCCTTCCTTTTAAGGCTATTATTTTTTAGGATTTAACTAGAATATATATTTCTAGTTAAATCCTAAAAAATTGTAGAATATATATTTCTAGTTAAATCCTAAAAAATTAAGGCTATCCTTAAAAGGAAGGCAAAATTTGGTATTAAAGCCGCTAGTTCAAGTGAGGTATCATATGAAAGGGCTCTGGCTAAGATAAGCTTGAATTTCAAAAAAGCTCGAGACCACCCATTTCTGTACGGAACACTCGGTGGGTGAACCCGACTCCCGCTTGTCTGATTCTTTTATTTGGAAGCTAGTGCTTCTCGTGTGGTCCCATTTTAATTTGGTCCATTTCTGACAATGTTAATGTGTTGAGAAAATCACGTCTTAAGTTTGCATTAAATATCTACGCGACAAATGGACGAATAACTCAATATCCCACCAGCGATTTTGATGGTTCTTTTTTTATTGGAAATTATATATTTCAAGGGTTGATGGATGAGAATTTGCTTATGTTCTGAATCTTATATTCAGAACATAAACAAATATATCTGGTTGAAGTCGGTATTTTCTTTGGCAAAAAATATTTTACATATGGCTTAAGGCCAGAATTAAAATAAATATTATTTTTTCTCTTACATTCATTGTTGATTGATTTAAATTTATTTACTAGAAAAATATAATATACGCTTAAAAAGCATATCATTTAATTGTTTAAAGCTTGTTGCTGCTGTAAGAATGTTTTCTTATACGCACACTATTATTTTTAAAACATACAGGTTAAAAAAATACAATAAATACATATAAAATACAATCGCGGCGCAGGGGCACAAATGTGGTTTCAATTCCCACTCGAAGAAATATTAGTAAGTAGTAAAATTTTTTGCTCTGGTGTCGAGGCAAAGCACGGCGTTGAGTTCCGCTACTTAACACGCAATATCTCTAGAATTCGGAAGAAAATAAGGAACGTAGTGTCTTAACACAAATTTCCCTCTGTCTACCAAAAAGTAAAAAAATATATATTACATTTTTTACGTCACGACCACTAATCTTTATGTTACCCTGGTAATCACAACAGAGCCCGCGGCGGAGTACAGATTTTGTTCTCGTCTCGTTTAAATTATTTAGACGTCTCGTTACAAACCTCTTTTATAATCTTTACATATTGCCTTTACATACATATATTACCTAGTTTCTTTATAAAGCCATCTAAAAAAGGCATAAACTTTTTTTAGAGACGTATTAAAATATGAACTTAGAGGGATTCGAACCTGCTCTTGGAAATCGTCTAGGAGCGAACGGTCGGAATGGTATAAAATCCTGCTACGTTAAAATTTTAATACGTTTCTAAGGTCCTATTTTATGCGTCATTCTGAAGTATGAAATCGATGTTGACATGTTATTATGTCGTTTTCATTCATTTAAAAGAAGCGGAACTGTAGCCGTACCGTGTGGAAACCATCTAAGAGCCAGAAAATGAGAAGTGCGGGTTCAAATTCTGCTATTTTTTAATTTTTATACGTTTCTCTCTCTCTCTCTCTCCAAAGTCCTTTTTTTACGAGATATAAACGATTAGAAACGATTTACGACTTAGAAACGTCTCGAAGGTCCATATTTATAATGTTTGAGCGACCTTAAAATGCCATTTTCTCTCATAGACATATCGTTTATCAACAAAAACGTCATCTCAAGATCGATCTCAGAACTTAGAGCAGTTCATAAATATGAGCTATTCCACAATTAGGAAAGAAAAAATATTTTTCTTTCCCAAGTGTGGAATAGCAGTTTAAAAATGTAAAAAATAGCTTGCAACTTTAATATAACAGTACTAAAACAACGTTACTTGACCAAGCTGAATTTCCAGTAGTAGGTAAATCTACTGTTAAGCATTGTAGAGACCATACAAAATCGCGTACAAAACATAAATGAGACAATTTCATCAACTAAATGTGTTATTGTTTTCACTTGCGGTTCCTTTTATTCTTCGACCACTGTATTTAACATACTTGAACTTAGATTTATGTTAAATACTTATTTAGAAAACGTATAAAAATTTGAACGCAGCGGGACTCGAACCCGCGCCTCCTGGAAACCGATCAGGCGCTCTGACCACTAAGCCATGCGTTCTCGCCAAACTACGTCGAAATTTTTATACGCTTTTATACTTATTTATGTTGTTAGCATCTCTGTAGGGAGATTTTAAGAGAGAGAGAAACGTATAAAAATTTTTATACGTTTTCTAAATAAGTATTTTTCTTTCCTAAGTGTGGAATAACACTTTAAAAATGTTTAAAAATAGATTTATGTTTTTTACCTATTTATTTCATATCTCATATTATGATCAGAGGAGGCCAATCTTGGCACAGGGCCACGAGCGTGTGAGTGTAAACGCGACAGGTTGTGGGTTCCATTCACATTCAAGAAAATTAAATGTTTGATATTTACATTTCTTCATTCTGGTTTTAAGGCAAAGAGCAGCGTTGAGTTCCGTCACTCATCACGTAATGTGTCTAGAATTCGGTGGAAAGTGCGAAGCGGAGTGTCTCACCCACCCACGTCGTCCCACGAGGGCCCCTCTGCCTACCCTGTCAATACTTCCAATCTAAACTATACTTATATAAGGACAATGGCTTAATTAGGTGTATCACACTTAAAAGAGGAAAAAATAAAGGAGGTTATTAATCTTTGAAAACCTGATTTACCTGAATACTGAACGAGTAGAATTTGTATCGAAAAAAAAAACGTAAGACCATAATCATTAATGCAAATATAATTCAGTTGAAAATGAAGAAACAGTTATATAAGACGTCTAATTAGTTCTTTATAATAGTAAGGTTATTGACTCTTGATTTACTTATTTAACTTTTTTAGAAAACTACTTTGAAAAATTATCATAAAATAAAATGAACTCTATATATGGTAGAGTAAAGTCCGAAATATTTAACACGCATCGTATCATTTTAGTTAATTAATTATAATATTAAACTAGTTTTTTTTTGGTTTTACCTACTTTAATTTAGCACAACAAATTTACTTCAAAATCGGATTTAAAAGAAGTAGAGCTCTCGAGTATTGACGTCTTAGACACTGATATCCCTTATAATTAAAAACAACATCTAATGTAGGCCTCACTTTATCAATAAACAACGATATAATGCGGAAGTTTCGCATAAAAAGAAATTAATATTTAATAGAATCTTACCAGTTTATATCGATTTGAAAAAAAATATTTTTCTAGCACTAGGCGCACAGCACTGATTCGAGTATATAGACACTAAACCACGTCAAGGTTCCCGACGGGTGATCATCACGGAACGTACCAGATGATTACTGTCCAGCACTGCACTTGTCAATGTCGTTGTATCTGTTGCCAAAATTTCGCTGACTTCGGGACACGCTCTCGCATAACAAACACTATGAAATTTGCCCTCCTTAGAACGAGCCAAATCGAATTGCCACCAATCGACAGTATCAAAGATAACGCACGTTACCCCCCGAGTCCTCGCGCCGTCTGTCCTTAGAAGAGCAGTATTGACGACTTTGTATTCACTGGTCGCCGAAACTCTCTTCGCTAATTAGCATGCAAGTAACGTCCTTCGCTTTCCTCTTCAAGAAACAATGGAGTGTCGCGACACCCAGGGGTGATAGGTGCGTCATCGTAACACGGGCTTCATAGGTCAGGTTGCGGTTGCAGGTTGCGGGCGGCGGGTCGGCGGTGCCGGTGTGGAATGGAGGCGCGCGCGCTGTAATCGCACGATGTTGCCTCGCGAGTTGGCCACTGGGTTAGCAGTGCTCCTTTTCCTGCTTCGCTTTGGTAGCGTGCCTACTTGTGGGCAAACCCGCTTGGTAACCTAATGGGAACCTGTAATTTCCACTTATCATTTGACATAACTTTTCATATTTTTCAACTATTTAAAAGTATATATACCAGAGAATTTTATTAATAAATACATTTTAATTCAGTGTCATAAATCATTTATAAAAATTAACTTCGCTCATATAAATGGTTATTTTATGGAAATATAAGTAAAATAAATCTTTTCAGAACACAATTACAGCTGTTTGCATATTCTATAGGTGGAGCTGCGTATCTCTTTGAATGCAGTGGTGCAATATAATTGAAAGCGAAATCTCGTAATAGGCGCCATACAAGCTATTCTAAGCTATTTGTAGATGGAATTACTTTGTGTAACTTGAGTAGAACAGAACAGAACAGAAGAAGACGCAAATTGACCACTAATTTGCTAATCTAATCTTTGTCTTGTTAATTTTACAATCAAATGGGGTTAAAAAACAATGTATTTTTTTTAATCTTGATTGTATCTCTAGATACCTACTATATATAATCTTTATGTATACTTATAATAAAATAGTAACGAGTCGGTGTCTGTACATGGAAGATACATAAGAATAAATATTATTGGATAAATGTATTAATGTAATAGAACTCAAAACAATGACTTTTAATTTTTTTGTCTGTTTGTCTGTGCGTTTGTTCTCGCTAATCTCTGAAATGACGTAACCGATGTTCATGTAGTTTTCGCTTTTAGAATCTAGCAAGTTTTTCTTATTTAGTGATTGTTTTATTATAATATGTTCACAAATAAAAAAGTTATGTCATTAAAAAGAATTGCTTGCGACAATATTAGTACAAAAAAAGTGTTTCAATTCTATAGAATTGGCAGAAACTTTAGCTGTAAATGTATAGATTTTGTGTTTAAAATGACACTATCATTAGATAACGAAAGTAATTCAAAGGAATAACGAAAAAAAAAAAATTGTGCAGTCCAAGCGGGCGAAGCCACGCGAGGGCACTAGTATAAACTAAAGCTTCCGCCGCATCTGTCTGTCAATTCGCAATAACGTCATAAACATAATAAATTGAAGAGAATTTTGTATAGATATAAGAAGGTAGGTCAAATATTTTAGTACAGAAATTAAATTCACCGAGTTCATTCATAACTTTTATACAATATAATTACAACCTATCACACCTACTTCTATTGAAGGAAATCTTATATAGATATAGATATGGAATTTAATCACCAGGAACTTAACCTACCAGTATTGAACATCGAAGAATAAATAATATTTTTTATGTCCTATTGTTGTATTAATTAAATATTTAGCCTAAATAAGTAGAAAATGAAACAGACTAACGTTTAGACAAGAATATATTACATTCTTCACTACAAGAATGTCACAAGAAATACTTGAATTTTAATAATAAAATGTTCCGTTAAAATTGCTTTTTCTGACATTAAACTTGCGAATGTACGCAAAGTTGAGACTAGTTTATATGTAGCCTGTGCTGTGCTGTGGATGGAGCTTTCTAAGAAATCAATTAAACAAATGACATTGTCGATTAACATATGAGATCTTAAGACGTACCTTAGGACGTGCCTTACATTCTGATTCTGATTTTTTAGCTTATATTTCATATTATATATTTTAAATTCACATCAGGTTAATACGAAGATAGCAAACAAGATGAAACGGCCTGATATGGAGAACCGCCAATTTAACTGCCTAGTTGCTAGAAACAAAATACAAAAGGTATAGTTGCTTTGAAATTAAAATTTAACGAATTGTCTATTAATTTTATATCTTCTATAGATTTGTTACACAATTTTAATACTAGATCATTATTTATTAAGTACAATAAGTACTGATGACTATAACATAAGTTATAATATTATTTTTTTTTGCATAAGTATATTTTGTAAATTTAGAAGATGTTTGCATAGAATTATTTTATTTATTTATTCTTTGTAAATCTAAAATTTAATCGAACTTCTCAATATGTATATTAAAAAAAATCGAGTGGAGTGGCTAACGTAAATAAACACAGGCTTTATTAACACACCACATAATTTATTTTTTTCCATTTTACGTTTTATCATCAGCAGGGTTAAAAGAGAGAATCTCTTACCAAGAGTCAAGACTCGCCTTTCTACACTATTCGCACAAAAACGAAACATTACATTTGAAATGGCGAAATTTAACACCGCGCTGTATCTTCCCACATGTTTACTGCTAGATAATCCACAATCACGATCGAATAGATACATAAATATTCAACAAATATTTAGGCAAAAAAACCCAAAAATTATCTACATTGCAAAAATATGATCTTCGGGTTACCTATGACCCTAACTTTCGAACTATGTGCCATGAATTTTTTCTTGTTACTGTTTTCTAAAACGTATCCTGACATGAGACAGATATGAGAGTGACATTATCCTAGAAGATTTTATCGCCATACATAGATACCGTGACTTGGCTTTATGCAAGATATAACTCAATCGATGGTGGTCTATGGGTTAGGATCCTGGGTTCCTTAACTTACCCATTTTACCCCCATCTATGTTCATATGTTCAGCAATTTTCAGTGGGTCAGCACTACTGACACTTGGTCCGTACCCTTTTTTGCTTTATTATTATATCTAATTTTCTTATCATATATATTAATTACATTGTTGTTTACATACAATTAATATCTATTATAAGAAAATATTATTTTTAACTTTACATTATTTTACAAAATTTTACTTAGATCTAAGGTGTTTTATTTATATATATTTATATATGTAATTTGCAGCGGATTGGATTTGGGAACTTGGAAAAACGCATTCTCGAAGGCATATCGCAAAATACGGTGTGACGGTTGTGTCTGTTCTCGTGGATTTTTACTTCAATATAGTCTATTGTAATCCTTTGGTATCATACATTTTTTTGGAAAAAATGCTCTATAAATTTCAGAAATAACATCGAAACGATTTTAATAAACGTTTTTTGAAAGTTAAAAATTTAACAAAGTATTTTAGGGGCCGTAGTGAAAATAAACTTGTGAGTTTTATCACTATTTGTTTCATATTATGTTGAATTATTTTTGAAAAAGTCGTAGGGATCATGTAGGGTTTCGTAAGGTTCATGGACAATATGTTAAAAATTGTACTTGGCTCAAGAAACATTATAAGAGTATCTAATTAAAAATTTTATCATCATAATTTTAATTAAAATTTTACATCAGCTTCACGCTGTAGGCAGAGGGAACCTAGTGTTAAGACACTCCTTTTCCCAACTTTCCGCCGAATTCTGAAGGGATTGCGGGTTGAGTAGCGGAACTCAACGCCGCGCTTTGCCTCGACACCAGAGCGATGGATTGAAAATATAAATTTAAGTAAATATTTCATCTCCTCGAGTGGGGATCGAACCAACGACCGGTCAATTTTACAGTCACGCTTTGTACCCCTGCGCCACGAATGCCTTCTAATACTAAAGCATTTCTAATAAAATTATCTAAGATAACTAGAAGTCGATACCGCCACAAAGGAAAACGCCTCAGGCCTGAGAACTAGTGAAAACAACTCCGCAGAATTTTCTAATCATTATGTAAAATAATTATAATAGTTGGTATAATTTTAAAACGTTTCTTTATTTATTAGAAGATAACAACTTGTAAACATAAGTACAAGGCAAAGCTGAATGTGTATTTACATATTGTAAATATAATACTCTTGCTGGTCGTTAGAGCGGCGAGGCACGACGTGCCTGTCGTCTGAGCCAAATAATTACCTATTAGTGTTGTATGTTGGGAATAGTGGGTTAGATCTCGAGCACTTATTACCATTATTCTCTTAACTTCACGCTGTATGTATGAGGGAACCTGGGAACCTAAGTTTAAGATACTTCTTGTTTCACTTCCCCCACGAACTTTGGAGCCGTTGCGTGTTGAGTGATGGAATAAAACAAGCGCTTTGCGAGCGAGGAAATGAATATAGTAAATATTTTCAACCTATTTCTATAAGAAAAGGAGCTTATCAATTCGACTGTATTTTTTTATACTTGTTACCCCTGAACTTTTGACTGGGTGAACCGATTTCGATTATTCTTTTTTTATTTGAAAAGTGGTGCGTACCGTGTGGTTCCTTATAATTTGGTCCATTTCTGACAATGTTATCCTTGAGAAAATCACATAAGTCTTAAATTTGCATTAAGTATGTGCACGACAAATGGACGACGATGATTGGTTTTTTTTTTATTAGAAAGGGTGTTTCAAGAGCAGTTTGATAAGAAATTGAAATTGGAGAAGTCTATATTTTTTTATTAAAACTTATAATTATACCTCCTCTATTACCATTAATAGTAGTTTTGTTTTTATTTTTATTCATTCATAGAACCATCGTGGCTGAGTGGGACCACGACTGTAAACGGATGTGGATTCGAATCCCATTGTTAGGGAGAGAATTAATAATTTTTTTTTACATGCGTTTGGGAGATCAAATAGTTACGCTATTCAACACTAAATATTTATAGTTCGGTTGTCTTTGCTTAATATGTGACATACACTTTCCCCGTATAGTACTATAACAATTGATATGTTAATATTAAAATTATTTGAGGCCAGTCGTGGCGCAGCGGCACGAGATGTGACTGTAAAACCGACTGGTAGTGGGTTCGATCCCCACTCGAAGAGATGAAATATTTACTTAAATTTATATTTCCATTTCTTCGCTCTGGTGTAGATGTTAAGCGCGGCGTTGAGTTCTGCCACTCAACACACAATGCCTCCAGAATGCGGCAGAAAGTGGGGAACGGAGTGTCTTAACACTAGGTCCCCTCTGCCTACCCTGCTGTGTACGGGATACAGCGTGAAGCTGATTTATTTATTTTATTTTAAATATACTATATAGTAATTTTAAAAAGCGGCGTACATATATCTATTAATTACAAGTCTGTTCGTCCTTTGAACGCTAATCTGCCGACCAAAGACAGTGATTACGAATCATAAAATTAAATCTTTTAAATTATTTCAGTATCAAACAGTAGCCGAACGTGACGTTACTAAAACCACGGCCCTTATCGTTGTATGACACATAAATACTTTTATCAATATATAAACCTACATCATTATTATTTTATATAATTAATGTTTATAACACCCTTATATACATATTTTTATTATATAAAATTATTTATTGTGCGTAATTGATATAATATTCTATTTTACTTTCACGCTGTATCACGCACATGGCAGTGTTGGTAGAGAGGAAACTAATGCGAAGACACTCCACTCCTTAGTTTCCCCCAAATTTTCGAGAAATTGCGTTGTGGACGGCGAGGAACTCGACGTTAAGCTTTGTCTTGGTTCCAGAGTATTCAAGTTTGGAAAGATACGGACTATATCTCTGCTGTGATAAGATATAAAAAAATAATAAGACAACAGCAACATCGATCATTGTCAGCTTCACGCTGTATCCCGCACGCAGCAGGGTAGGCAGAGGGAACCTAGTGTTAAGACACTACGTTCCCCACTTTCTGCCGAATTCTGGAGGCATTGTGTGTTGAGTGGCAGAACTCAACGCCGCGCTTAACCTCGACACCAGAACGAAGAAATGGAAATATAAATTTAAGTAAATTTTTCATCTCCTCGAGTGGGGACCGGTCATTGTCTTTACATATTAATTCATAAAGCATAAGTGCATGCTTATCAACGATATTATGGATAACCTTATTATTTTTCATATCTGTGATAAATCCAAGCATACAAACACAATTTATTTACAAAACACCTTACATCTAGATATATTAAACACAGCTCAACCAGAACTATAGATTTTTTACTAGCAAAAAGCATTTCTGCAAGTGAAATCGACATATTAACCTTAAAATCAAACGCGCAAAGCTGTAGATAGATAATTCATTATAATTAATAGCGCGCCACATATGCTTTTTTTGCAGCACTTGCATCATCTCGGAGTGTACAGGTTCATATACGTCTAGTTCAATTGATAAATTGAGAACTGGTTTGCCCTGATCCGCCGGCGGCCGTGTGACACGGTTAGTTGGACACATCCCTCGTGGTGTAGTGCTGTTAGGGCTGTTGTTTTATTTATGTTGAATTTATTATGAAAGACCGCGGTGATCGCAAGTTGAAATTTTGTGTGTTTATTTTTTTTTATTAGCTTCATGCTCTATGTAGAGTAGGCAAAGGCTAGTGTTAAGATACTCAGCTTCATGTTTGCCGCGGAATTCAATTCCACGCATTGCCTCGAAACCAGAGTGAAGAAATTAAAATATTAAATATTTCATTTTTCTCGAGTGAGAATCGAACCCACAACTTGTTGCGTTAACAGTCACACGCCCGTGCGTATGACCATCTGCATTAAATTTATGTTGAACATAATACCTACATATTTATTGTTTATTTC
>JAATLQ010036397.1:0-37881 GCA_013421005.1 Heliconius erato x Heliconius himera | reverse complement strand
CTTAGTCCAACTATTGTGCCACAAAATCGTAGCATCATATGTAGAAAAATATATAAGTTAAAGGTGCAATATCAACTTTAGTAGCAGTAGTCAAATGTTCAAAGCTGCCCCCCTTCCGGGGTAGCTTTGAACATATATGGGGCAGTTTTGAACTATCATCGAATTCAATGAAATTAAAAGGCTTTTAAGTAATTTTATCAATAAACTTAACATTAGAAACGATGGAGATCAAATATCAGTACCATGTTAACTGAAAAAAATAATATACCTAGTTTAATATTGCGATTGTACTAGTACTAATGTTAAATAACTTTAATATTATTAATAGATTTAAAAAAAACAAAAAAGTAGCTTTGGCTTTTCGTAGCAGTAATTAACATTATGGGATCAATCATAGAATAAATCTAATATTATGAAAATAAAACATAATATTTTTTAAATAAACAGCTTACTACCCTAATTTGAACTTAGAAAAATTAAATTTAAAGGAAAACATGGATGTAGTACGTGACGTAACCAGCAACTGAAATTGGGGGAAGTAATCTACGTAAGAAATAAAAATTAGCTTCACGTTTTATCCCGCACACAGCACGGTAGGCAGAGGGAACCTAGTGTTAAGACACTCCGTTCCCCACTTTCTGCCCAATTCTGGAGGCATTGCGTGTTAGCTTAGCCTCGACACCAGAACGAAGAAATGGAAATATAAATTTAATTAAATATTTCATCTTCTTGAGTGGGGATCGAACCCACAACCAGTCTGTTTTACAGTCACACTTCGTGCCGCTGCGCCACTTTCGCGGTATTTTTTTTCATATAATAATATTCAAAACTGCCCCCTTTATTTTGTTCAAAGCTGCCTCAGTGGTATTTGAAAATTTCTTAACGTTTTTTTTTCAAGTAAAAGTTTAAAAGTTGTAGTAATCTCTAGTTTATTGCATGATATATGAAACATTCTAACTAAAAGAGGAAAAAATAAAACCATATACCTTGAATTGGATCCCTGCAATCCTTACGCGTTTATTTAAAAATGCATAAAATTTTACTCAAAATCAAACACTCCTCGTAACTCAACCACGGGCTCTCATATATCAGCGGTGACAAGTGACACGTGTGTAGATTAGTGCTGCCACTACTCAAAAAAAATCTATCAAAATTTCTTTTTAAAATAGCTCTGTTAACACATATTTTCAAAGGTGCCCCTGTTCTAAGCTACCCCCCTCTCCCCTACATATAATAAATAATTAGCTTTATGTATATTTTATGAATATCAAATATCAACATGAGGCCGGTCGTGGCGCAGCGGCACGAGGTGTGACTGCAAAACCGACTGGTTGTGGGTTCGAATCCCACTCGAGGAGATGAAATATTTACTTAAATTTATATTTCCATTTCTTCGCTTTGGTGTCGAGGTTAAGTGCGGCGTTGAGTTCTGCCACTCAACACGCAATGCCTCCAGAATTCGGCAGAAAGTGGGGAACGGAGTGTCTTAACACTAGGTTCCCTCTGCCTACCCTGCTGTGTGCGGGATACAGCGTGAAGCTAATTTAATTATTTTTTTTTTAAATATCAACATTGGTCGTATTTTTTAGTTCGAAATAAATAAAAATTCTTATAGAAATTACGATAATGTCGTAAAAAAATCATATTAGAATATTACAGTTTAAAGTAATAAAAAATCATATTAGTAGTCATTATAGTTGTCAATCAATTCTGCTTATTAAATCAATAATCATGTAATTTAAGCGAGCGAAGCCGTGGGTGGGCCGCTAGTATACAATAAAATAAAAGCGAAATTATTTACATTTGCCTTTCTGATAGATAGTCCTAGGACGGCGTTGAAAATTGCTATTTAATGCGCAGTGTCTCAAAAATTTAGTGGACATTTGGGATCGGAGGTTTAATATGAGGAGATCCTAACACTAGCTACCTGCTATAGGGGAAAATGCGAGTCCCTGTTTTTTGCAAAAAAAATACGTTTGGTCTTTTATAATACAATCTTCACAAGATGAAGCTATATAATGTTTTATTAAAGTACAACCAGTGTACGACCACCAGTATACTCGGGTTTGAGGTAATTAAAGCATGTTTCTTTTATTGCGGTCTTTAATGCTTCCTATTTGGTAAATTCACGGCTAATTTCTGATTAAATTTTCTCTGTATTGTGAAAAGATAAAGAATAAAATTGAATAGAATAAACTTTATTGCACACATAACACAAAGAAATATATAAAATGAATAACAAACAATAAAAGAAATGAAGGAACTCATTATTATAATTATGATGATTGTAAGTTCGATTACTTCCGTTTCAGGTTTTTCTAAAATGTTTGTTTGGTCTAACATGCTTTTTAAAATAATTTACATGTAATAAAATATTGATTGTCAATTATCTACTTTCGGCAAATTAATAAATTTTTAAGTTTAAAAAATTGGCTGTTTTCTAAAAAAATTATAAAAGATCGGACAAAGTAATGACAAGTGTGGTACAGTATTTTCTATGACGTTTTTTTATTTACATTTCAAATAAATAGTTGTTTAAATAAAACTACTATATTATTTAAGGTTTTATAGGAAATCAATTTGTGTCATGAAATCTTTTTTATCCCTATTCCAGAGGATTGGTTTGCCAATAACTGTGTATTAGCTACTAAACTAAAATATTATATAAGTTAATTCTATCGTCTAAAGGAAGCTACATTTAATAAAATTTACATTAAATTTTTTTCGATTTCAATCCGTCCAAAAAATATATTCATCAAAAGTCTGATTCACCCAGAAAACAGATACACTTATTGGATACAATTTATAATTGAAGTTGCATAAATTTCTGTTCACAGTAAAATATTTTTCTCCCACTAATTGGCTATTTAGCATATGGCCAGTTAGCTTTCTACTTACGTCTTTCTTCGTAGCTTTTTAGTATTGATAGAAAATTGAAAATTTTTCCATCAAATATAACTAATTTAATTTAAGCTGACTTCAAAATAAAGAAGTTATAAATTTAGGATTTATAATATTTAAGTATGATGATTTATTTAAAATTCCAAGCACTTGTGCTAAATCTCGTAAGTATATATATCGGTGCATAGGCATTATAAATCGGTTTCATTTTATAAATTACTTTTTTTATATTTATATCTCCCTTTATTATTTATAATACCTAGTGATAATTCCTATATCAACTTTTCGCTCATTTGCGAAAAGTTGATATAGGAATAAGTGGCGGATCTAAGCGTCGTTATATATCTAACTAGGCCAAAGAAGGAAAACAATTTACATAACCATTACTCAAGTAATAATCGAACCCACAACCATCTTGTATACTTAAAATATGCATAAAACCTATGGATATATATATGGATACCTATGGATTTCTAAAAATAAGCTATTTCATCTAAAGAACTGAACGAACATTTAGATAAAAGACCTAGCTATGAGAAAAATTCTTTTATTTACTCTAAAAAGTCAGTTCAACACTACCTATATGCGCACTTGCCTCGTGTTACACTTCTGTTTCCATTATACAGCCATATTAAAAATCACCGTGGTCCTATTAAATAATTAGACATATTCTCTTAATGAAAATAATCTTAAATATTCGTTGATAAAAACGAAAAAAAAAATCCTTCATACATTCGCTGATTCCATACCGTCACTACTTCATGCACAAGTATAGACTGTCCATCGAGTGCGGCCACAAGTCTGTGAAATATAATGTCATACTTACAGTAAAGGACTGATTTTACTACTGGTACTGATAATTACTTTTTTTAATAAAATTTCTTCATATTTTATTATTTTGACGGTAGGTCTCAATTTGAATTATATGTATTGATTAAAAAAGGAAAAATGTTGGTGAATATACAACACATCATAAAAAAATACAAGATAGATGCATAAATATAAAATGTTGAATTTATTTTAATGAAAAAACCTCAATCAAAATTAAATGTTTTTTTTTTAATTATAACTTCTTATGTTTCTGCTTCGTTAAGTAATGCATCGCTTCGGTGCCTTTCTGTAGCTAGCTTCCCTTTCAGGCTCCTCCTCTCTCACTCTAACCCAAAGGAATAGCCATATTTCGGATAGATTCTCCTTCTCTCTTCGCATGACTCAGTGTTGGTGTGCGATAGGCATATTAGGTATACTGTTGACAGTGCCCATATAAGCTAAGTAGCAAATGTTACTTTTGTAGAATTAAATAATGATATTAATAAAGTACAAGAATTGTAACTAAGAGTACAATATAATTTGTAATTATTTTTATTATTTTAAGTAATCACCTACGCTTTTCTCAAATAAAATAAATTTCTATATGAAATAGATCAATTTAGATTAGTTTAAGTTATCATTTCTGTCGGGCGTCTCCCGAGACCACATTTTTCAAATTTTCTTGCTTTAAAAAGAAAGATAAAGCGTGACGTACATACCGTCCATCAACGCACAATGCAAAAAGCAGAGAGCGGAGTGTAATAACACTAGATTTTTTCTGCCTATACTGCTATACGCGTTAAGCATGAGGAGAAAAATAAAAATAAAACCGTATCTTTAAGACAATGTAACCACGCACTCTATTAGAAGTTGCGGTCACAGCACATGCATCTCCATGTGTACATCTCCAGGTGTACATCGTATTGTCTTCAAAGTAAACCTTACAACTATATGTGAATGGTTATGTTATTTTTATACCTGAAAACTTGTATTATTTACACTCGAGTATAATATTCTACTTGATTCAAATTTCGAATTAAATTGTTAACTCTAGAAACTCGAACTCTCGAATTAAATTGTCAGTCAGTTTGTCACTCTCAGACGTCTAGAAAAAATTAAATTTCTTAGCATTTCATGAATTTACCGTAGTCCAGAGACACGTCACAGAGACGTCGCCCTCCAGAACGTAGACTCATAGGATTTGCGACCCAACTACAGATTTAAGGGACTCCTTTAAATACGCATTAAACCTCACCTCTTACATTAGAGGTATTTTCTCTACCAGTGTAGTATGTTTAAGATATTGTTTGACGATTGTTCTAGACAGGCCGAGATCTTTGAGCAAACTATAATAAATTATTATGGTATGTATATTTTTTATGGTTTTTTTTTTCAATTTTATCACGCATATGGTAAGGTAGGGAAGAACCTAATATAATATTCCATTCCCCGCTTCTATAAAGAGGAGAAGTGGCTTAAATATAATCATTCCCCTGAGTGAGAATTGAATCCACAACTATCACGTTTGCAGTCAGACACTGTCTCTGGTTTCAAAGATTTTTTGTAGCTTCACGCATATTCCGCACATAGAAGGTAAAGGGTACCTGGGAACCACATTTGTTTCCCACTTTACCCTTAATTCTCGAGAGATTGCTTGTTGAGTATCGGAACTCAACATCGCGCTTTGCGGCAATGAAAATATTAAATATATATATTCTTTTATTAAGTGTGAATCAAACCTACAATAGCAGTTTTTACAGCCACACCATTCTGCCACCGTGCCACGATAGCTTCAAAAATGTTATAACAAAATTATTTAAATTTCAATCATAATCCCATAAAATAAAATATAATAATGAACGACGATATTTCTTTATTTCCTTTTCTTCGTTAATTGCTTATTTACTGGGGATTTGTATTCAGAAATGTATTGTATCATTTTATTGTTTTGTGAAAATAAATTGCTTGGTTTAATGAACCGATACGTTGGGCTTTTTATTTTTACTGTAGATCTACTGTATATGAAGATATGGATGTATGTACATAATTATGTATATCAACTTTACGTTTTTCCGCACGTAGCTGGGTAGTCAAAGAGAGCCTAGTGTTAACACACTCCGTTTCCACTTTCATATACATAAATTCATAATGTTTCAACACCATAGCGCACATTGTGGAAACGGATTGTCTTAACACTAGGTTTCCTCTGCTTACCCTCCTGTGTTGTGGGATCACATGGTGAAGCTGAAAAAATTATATATTTTTTTTTTAAATGAGAATGATTTTTTTTATGAAATGAACACAAGATGCAAAGTTGTCCTTCAGGCACAAAAATATGTTAACCGTTATCATCTTAGAGGCAGTCGCGGCGCAGCGTCTAATTGTAAACGATGGTTGGGTCGCTTTTCATTGGGCGATGGGTTCGCGTCCTTTATAGGGGACATGAATATTTTTCATTTTCTTGCTTGCTGCTTTAAACAATCACGGGTCTAATAAATTGAGTAAACAAGTGGGAAGCGGAGTGTATAACTCACCGTTAGAAGTGTTATAGTCCGTTCCCTACTTTTGCATACCATGTTTTATGAAGCCGATAACACACAGCGCCTCCAATGTGTTCGACTCGCAATTGCGGAAAAGAATATAAGAACAGCGAAAAAGAGCGAGAAAATGAAAATATTAAATATATTTACTTAAAATTCATATTTCCATTTTCTTCGCTCTGGTGCCGAGACAAAACGCGGCGTTAAGGCACTCAATACGCAATGCCTCCAGAATTCGGCAGAAAGTGGGGATCAGAGTGTTTTAGACTAGGTTCCCTCTGCTTACCCTGCTGTGTGCGGGATACAGCGTGAAGCTGATTTATTTATTTTATATATTTCATATTGTAGGGAACTATTATTTATATTTACAGTTTATTTAATATGTGTTATTTATATATTTCAATATAGCAATTTATTTATTTATCATTTATATACATACGACTACATATATATATTTAATATAATTTATATATTTTATAACAAGTATTCGTATTTAGCATATCTATACAAAAGCGCTCGCTGCCGTCGACTGAACCGGTGAGGAGTAATATTTACTCCTACCCACTTGTCGACGGCATATTATAATTCTCACAGTCGATGCTTGCCACTCGATGCGCGTTCCATACGTTCCTTTGTTCTCTTTATTATTTTGTTTCAAATCAGTATTTATCGTGTTCCGTTTTATATATATGTTTGTGGTTGACTTTCTTATACACTGTATCGTGATTGTTAATTGTGATTTGTGTTATCACTGTATTGTATGTACATGTAAAGTGGTGTTGATTAAACTCAGTGCTATTCGTAAGTAGACTTTTATTCTCCCATCATCAACACTACAATATACTTAATATTTTTATTTTCTCGCTTTGGTAACAAGGCAAAACACGCCGTAAAGTATTGTCACCCAACACGTAATAACACCAGAATTCGTTGGAAGTGGGGAACGGAAGTGTCTTAATGGGAACCGCTTGTCTTAACACTAGGTTCATTGGTTCCCCCTGTCTAGCTTACTCTGTGAATGTTACATAGTGTAGCAAAAAATATGCAAGATACAACGTGACGCTATATTTAGTTGTGATAAAGTTTATTTTATGTTTGTTGAGCTGAGCGAAGCAATGTCCTTACTGGTCAAAAGTGTGTTTCGTTGCAATGCTACACCTCCTAGACCGTTAAACCTACAGCTCTGAAAATTTTCAGAAATACTGTGAACGACACGGTGATCCCAGCGGAGTAGTTTGGTAGCGCGTCTATCTCCACCTTAAAGACCGGCAACGCACCTGTAGTCTGGTTACAAGGGGTCGTGGGCGGCAGTCAACACTTACCATCAGGTGACGCGAACGCTCGTTTGCCTTGTCTTTTTCCAAAAAAAAAAAAAAGTTTGGTGATAATTTTAATTGCGGTATTTGAGTAAATGGTCAAAATATATGTTAGTTTTAAAGAGTCATTTTTTTGAAATATCTCTTTTTTAATTATATCGCGCAACATAGTTTCGCTCAGAACCATCCACCGTGCACAGCATGTGGCGGATCCTAGTATTTATGATGAGGGAACCAGAATTATATTTACATATACATAAAAGTTTTTGTTGAATACAAAACAATAAAAAAAATCAGACAAAATCGTGGAAGTAAGAAAAAACAATTTAAGTACAAATTTATTTTACTAAATAACTAATTAAATTTTTCTTTATAACATCTGAATAACCAATAATAAATATTAACTTCAAATATGTTAAACGAAATTATAGTATTTTAAATTTAAAAAGTTCACTACGTATCAAGAAACCACGCTAAGTTATTGTGCCGTAAAATTGTTTACTTTTGATATTTCACATTAAAATAAGAGACTGTAACGGGTCGAGTCATTTCTGATACAGTAGGTTTTTAATAATTATAAACTACTGATAATGCATAAAGAGTGAAACTCTTAATAATTAAAAAGTAAGCAAACCCACAACCGTCGCGTATACAGCCTCATACCTGTGCCACTGCGCCACGACGGCTGGCGTGGCATTTTAATATTTCACTTTCAACATAAATTGTATTATGTAAAAAGCTTTAAAGTTTTAATTTCAAAACTAATGGATCTCTATCCCTTGCGAATTGGCAGCTCTTGATAAAGCCACGTGTAACGTCTATATGTCGATATCTTTCTATATTGTGTTTATGAATATATGTCTTCGGTTGGGTGAATGATTATATTTATAGTATTTTCTGTACTCAATCTGGTAGGCAAAACGCGGCGTTGAGTTGCGCTATATAACAGTCAATGTATGGAAAATAAAACAAATGTGTGGTTTTTAATATAATTTATTTTATTTATCGTTTATTTAATATATTCAGATATTTTATTTTAATTATATTTTGCCTTAGCTGGCATACATTTGAATAACAACAAAAAAAAAAAATAATTTGATAATATTCTCTTTTTGAAGTTAGTCAAAACATCAACAAGTGTTTAGTTCATCGTTGAATATTATTATAATTTTAGTGCCTACAAGGTCCATCACAACCGCAAAGTTTCCTTAATTATAGTAGTGTACCTGCTTGCTTGCTATTGACGGCGTCGTGGCGTCGTTCGACTCTAAGCGCGACGGTTGTGGGTTCGATTCCCAATCGGGGCTATGGAATATTTTATATTTTCAAATCCTCGCTGTGATTACAAGTCCAAGTAATGCCTCTAGAATGTGCTTATTTAAAAAGGCTGTATTTTAAACGAAATTTTTAAATATGTTTATAAAAACTGGTTTTATTGGTAAACGCGACAGTTGTCAGTTTAATTTCCACCTTGGAGCTAATGCTCCATTCGTCGTTTTTTTGTTACTATGTTAACAAGGCATGTTAAGGCGTTGAGTTTAACACGAAGTCATGAAAATGAGCAAAAAGTGGAGTGATCTTGACATTAAGATTCATCAGAGGAATTAGATCCCTCCTTTTAGTACCAGAGCGGAGATATCAAAATAATTTAAATTTTGTTCTTTTCCCGAATTCGAATTCACAAGCATTGTAAACAAACAATCAAACAGTTTCAAGTTATATCTATCGCTATCCCACCGTCTGCCAGACCATTTATCTCGAGATTGCGCGGAGGTATCAAGCTGAAATTAATATTTAATTCAGGTGCACATCCCTAGAAACAAAAAAAAATCAAATCATTATTTTAAGTCAACACAATAAAAAGATACGAGATTATGCATCGCCGTGTAATTAAAATCTATATGGTGTAGTCACAGTTTTGAATTTGCCCTATTTTGAATTCTCCACTTTCATAAAACAAAGCGGCGTTTAGTTAACACAACCGCGACACACAACCAATATCACACAAATGTATATTCTGTATGTAATATATATGCTTCTAGATAATATTTCAGATTTTGATTATGCTGGTGCTATATGCCAATCAAATTATCAGCGTTTCCAAGGTATTAGGACTATCGACGTCTGTTAATGAGCCTTTATATGTTTGTTAATTTGAATGTTAACCTGATATCAATTTGCTGTTGTCAGATAATTACGTGTATAATACTATTATTAACATTTCAAGATAAAATATTAAGTGTCTGACTATAAATGCAACGATTGGGAGTTTGATTCCCACTCGGTGGTTTGAATTTGGTATAATTCATTCTCCTGCTCTGATGTTTGGCTCCGCATATAGTAGTGTAGGCAGGTGTAAGCTTACACATTTTTTTAGACATCACAAGTTAAGTAGCGGAACTTAACGCCGAATTGTTGTGTTGAGTTCCGGTATTCAACATGCGATATTTATGTCACTGCTTGCACGTAAGGAACAATTAATTATTTAAAGCAAATAAGTAAGTAACAAATAACAAAAAGATTTACTAACTAAACAAAAATTACCAACAAAATTTAACACAAAGTGTGACTGTATAATCGACTTGTTGTGGGTTCGATTAAATGTTTATTTTCATTTCTTGGCTCAGGTGTCTACGCGAAGCGCTGCGTTGAGTTCCGCCACTCAACACGCAATGCCTTCAGATTTCCGCGGAAAGTAGGGAATGGAGTGGCTTAACACTAGATTCCCTCTGTCTAACCTGCTATGTGCGGGGTACAGCGTGAAGCTGATTTTTTTGAAGGAATTGCGTGTTAAGTGGCAGAACTAAACGCTGCAGATAATTTGACTATATTTAAAAAATAAATACAGTCGCTTACCATTCCGGTTCTACCCAACTTTATTATAATTTAGCTTAATAAATTAAAAGTAAATCGATATAATGCCAAATTGACTGAGCCATACATTTAATCGCAGTTCACATCCATATATTGTAACTAAACGATTAAACAAACATACATACAACATACATACATACAAACAGTTAAACGACTGACATTAATTACATAGACAGATGTAAGCGTGTTTATCGGCAAATTGTTCACAATACATTTGCATATGAAAGTGATAATTATTAAATTTAATGCTTAGTATATATTATTATATATTGTTCCTGTTAAGGTCATCGTTGCCCTGTGGTAATATAATGTTTTGAGTTTGATTCCGACTCGGAGAATTAAATATATATATATAATCTATAATTACAATAAAATCGTAACAGTCGTCAAGTACGGTATCCGTAATTGGAAGATATTTAAGATAAAATGTTATTGGGGCACCTTTATTAATGTAGTAAAACCGAACACAATGATTTTTTAATTTTTTGTCTGTTTTTCTGTGCGTTTGTTCTCGCTAATCTCAGAATCGGCTTAACTGATTTAAATGCAGATTTCACTATAAGATTCTGGCAAGTTTGCGTTAACATATAGGTTTTGTTTTAATAAAAAAGTGACATCAGCTTAAAGTATTTAGTTCGACAAACTTGTTATTTGCTTTGAGTTCGAGAACGGAGTGTTGAACGAACGGTTTTGACAATGTACGTATACCATCAAAAAGTTATCAGATCGTTGTCGTCTTGGCTCTAGAACTCTACATGAAAATATTTTATTGGCATACATTATTATGTTCATATTTGAATTTTATATAAAAAATATGGTAATTAATCATTTTAATTGAAAAATCAGTTATTTTTTTTCTACAAATAGCACATATAATATAATTCACACGACATAATTACTTTTATCTCATTACATTGTTTTTGTTGAGTAGACAAAGCATGGTGACAAAGTCAACGATTTTCACAACTGAGTACGCAATATTTTGAAAATTGGACGGATAATGAGGAATATAACTTCTGAGAACTAAGTTTCCTCTGGCTGAGAATAAAACCATAAAACTATAGCATCGAAATTCAAAATACAATTTTATTTATATTTATTTTTTTAAATTATAAACTTATTACAAACTTAAAACAATGTTTTATTCAATTTTGTAGAGCCCAACAATAAATAGTTTTACATGTTCATAGTTCTTAGACGAATTATAAATTATTAAAATCTCTTCACAAGAAGGGTTCACGCATTACTTTGTTGGAATATTTCATGAGACGTGGGCGTTTCATGGCTGAATAGGGAATTTATTCGCCACAAGACCTTTTAAATAACTAAAATTTTGATATAATCTTATTACTTACTTCACGTTTTATCCTGCATATAGTAAGACAAGCAGAGAAAACCTAGTGCTTCGTTAGGTTCCCTCTGCCGACCCTGCTGTGTGCGGGATACAGACTGAAGCTGGAAAAAAAGTTACAATTTTCGGTCAGCCTTTCTTATTGATCGTCTGCCTACCCTACCATCCCGAATATAGTACAGACACACAGACACATGTACTGATACATGTACATGCTACACACGGTTCTGCCAATTGAAATTTATGAAATAGCTACACCTAGTCCACGCAGGAAAAGTAACGAGGTGAACCCTAGTCTCATACAAGTTTGTAGTAAAATTCATTATTCTGGACACTACTCAGTTTTAATAATGCAGATACATTTGACCACAACACAAATAGGGATAAACTGCTTTGGATTTCCTGTTTAATAATTCAGTCATATTATACTTCTAAATGAGGTTTGGGCGGTTCCAACTATTCATTTATTATGAAACATCCTAAAATAATATTTCTTTAGCAATTCTTCTATCATCGACGACGTCCGTGTCTAAATGAAGAACTATATTCAATGGTATAAAGTTATAGTTCGTAATAGGTGATTTTTGGTTAAAGTTATTACTAGAAATTGATTTTTGTCAGTTATTATAATTTTACACAACAAATGCTTAAAAATGCTTAAAAGGCTCTTGACTTACTTTCTTTTTCTTATTTGTTATATTGTCACACGCCTCTGAACACGCAATGTTTCGAGAATTTGCCGGAAAATTGAGAACGGAATGTCTTAACAATGGGTTCCCAAGTTCCCTCGGTCCACCCTACTATGTACGGTATACAGTTTAAAGCTAGAAAAATATATTTTTCGGTAACTTAATTTCAACTATCTAAATAAGGTGGTCAATGGAGATGTCAGATGTTTAGCTAAATATGCTTTGTTTCTAACGTAATTGCAGGCGGTGTGCCTTGGATCACGGCCAAGTGGGTTGTTGTACGTAATGTTATCAAAAGTTTAATAGTTAGTTTAATGTTTTAATAAAGGTATATTTTATTAAAATTTGGCACTCGTAATTTTTTCGAGTGCCTTTAATAGTTAAATATTAAAGGCACTCGAAAAAAATATTCTGAGAAATGATCTGGCCGTAGTGAATATGTTCTATCAAATTAATTCACAGCACCTTATCATGTTAAAGAACGGGTTCCATTTAACTCAGATTGACCACTTATTGACCAGGTATCATATGGGCAGGGTAACTAATTGTAAGGTCGTTCCAGGTAAAAGCCGGATGGACGGCCCAACTTTGTCTTCTTGTCATGAACTTTAACGTCAATCCGAACAAGAACGTAGCCGAGAATTGGTTGACCGTTGTGTAGTGTCTGACAACATAGAATCTATACTTATAATAAAATTGTAACTGATCGGTGTCCGTACGTGGAAGATATATATGTTGTATGTATTCTATGAAGATATTAATGTTTTTGAGGACCTTTATTAATGTAGTAGAATCCAAAACAATGATTTCAAAATTTTTTGTCTATTTATCTGTGCGTTTGCTATCGCTAATCTCAGAATCGGCTTAACCGATTTAAATTCGGTTTTCACTGTTCGATTCTGGCAAACTTTCGTGTAGGGTTTATTTTTTTACAATCGGTTCATAAATAAAAAAGTTATGTCAATTTAATATACTTAGTTCGACAAACTTGCTAATTACTGTAACAGTTATTTTATACAACTGTTATACTGAATTGACACACACACATGGGAAAATGAATTATAATTTAGTAATATTTTGAGGCCAGTTGTGGCGTAGGGGCACAAAATGTGACTTTACACGCGACTACTTGGGGGTTCGATTTGAACTCGAGGATATGAAATATTTTTATAAATTTATAATATATTTTCATCGCTCTGGTGTCGAGGCAAAGCGCGGCGTTGAATTTCGCCACTCAACAAGCAAACCTTCCAGAATTCGGCAGAAAATGGGAAACAATGTCTTATCACAAGGTTCCCCCTGCCTACCCTGCTGTATCCGGGATACAGCGTGAAGCTGATTTGATTTGATTTAATATTTTCATTACTTCGCTTTGGTAAAAAGGCAAAGCAAAGAGTTGAGTTCCGCTACTCAAACGCGAGTCAGACTTGCGCTTGGTCGGTTAAATAAACATTCGTATATTTCAAGCGGGCGTAGCCGCACGGGGGCCGCTGGTATTAAAATAAATAGCTAAAAAAATATAACTGCCAAGGTAAATAAATTATATCAACTATGGCAAAATATTGTCATTAATAGCTATTTTAGTCCCAATAAGTTTCAAAGATGTTATGTGTAAATCAGTGTGATTTAACGCAACACTTTGCCTAATTGCATTTAGAAATGAATTTTAAAATATAGATATAGAAGGTAAGGCAGATGTAACCTAGTTCTAACACATTTCGTTCCCCATTTTCTGTTCAATTTTTTGCGTGCTAAGTGGTGGAACTCAACGCTGCGCTTTATTTTGTTACCACGGCTAGAAGATTAAAATAATTCGATCCCTCGAGTGGGTATCGAACTTATAATCGTCGCGTTTATAATTATAGACCTATAATTCTATTTTAAAATTTCTAACTAAAAGGTATAGAAATAAAGATTCATATTTACACAAAATTTGAATTTATACGATCCATATATTTCACTTCTGTTTTTGAATTCATCACCCAATAAAGCAATTAAAAGCAAATGTTCGAGCTGAGGTAAATGAGGTTTATAAAACCAATTCACTCAGTTGAACCATGTTTCAGAATCATTGGAAGTATTTTTCCCACAGAATTTTAAAAGTATATATTATAAAAGTATGTATAAGTTCCAGTTGTAGTCCAGTTATAACAACACCCTATACAGTTTTTACTGAGGCTGTACTAATAAATAAGCATATTTGCTTAACTCGCATTTCAAACCTAAACCTTTGAGTAACTAAATATGGCTGAGACTACCAAGGATCTTAATTAATATGGATCTTACAATATCGAATGGACAGGAGTATGTATCGTCTAATAGCATTGCATAGTGCACTGCTATGTCAAAGGGCACCTATTAATAGATATATCTTTACGAAATTAATATGAGTATGAGTCATGGTAACGCACAAACATGTGACTATACATGTGACAAGTTGTGGGTTCGATTCCCACTCGAGAAAATTAAAAAATATATATTTTAATTTCTTCGCTCTAATGTCGAGGCATTGCACGGCGTTGAGTTCCGCCACTCAATTCGCACTGCCTCCAGAAGTCACAAAAAAGTGGTGGGCGGAGTGTCTCAACACTAGGTTCCCTCTACTTGCGGGAATATGCGGGATATAGCGTAAAGTAATGCTATGCAGGATATAACAATAAGCTAAAAAATAAAAAAAATTTTTAACGGACGTCAATAAAGCTGAAGTTACGAAAACCCATTTTATATTCAGGTCGTTGAAAATGCCGCCGTAATCTGTTTGAAAAATCGCTGCATTTGAACTACGGATCTATTTTATGGAATTTGATTGGTTGAAGTGAAACGTGCACGAGAAAAATGCAACATATTTAACTGAATTAAGTATAATTTTTTTCGATAAAAATAAATGCAGTAAAATATATTATTTTTTAGCGTTGTATGCCGCATAAAGCCAGGAAAACCTAGTGCTAAGTATTGTGATTTGAATGGCGGAACATAACGCCCTGCTTTGTCACTTTACTGCAGCGAGAAAATGAAAATAATGAATTCCCAGGTAAATCGAACCCACAATTGTCGCGTTTACAGTCAGGTGCTTTGTCTCTGCGCCACGACGGCCTCTGTGATTCTAGGTGCTTTTCATTATATGAGACAAAAAAATAATCACTTTTCTCTTTATTTACGTCGTATATGTTTTTTTTTTGTTGACTAATGTCTTTCCTGATAAGATAAGCTGCTATTCGGATTCTTCACTAAGATTGTGCTCAGTCGTCGTCATTACTTCTATATCAACTGTAACTTTTACTAGCTTTAACGTCGAAAATAAAGTTTCGGAAAAAACAAAAATCGACTTCATAACTATATCTATACGCACAAACTTAAATAAAAACTAAAATATGGAAAATAATATGTTCTTTACTTCAAAGTAAAGAAAAATTGAAAACAATAAATGATACTTATATGCTTATTTATGTACTATTTAAAATTCGTTATTTTTTGGAGCTTATTCTTGACATTTTTATTATTAGCTTGGTCTTAGAAGACTAATACGTTTTCAGTTGGTGGAATCCACTGTGAGCAAGTTGATAATCAGATTTTAACGAGCTTAATCCGTAAAGCAAACAATTGTAATTTTTTAAAACGTTTTTAATCCGTATTCTATACATATAATATACTAGAGGGCACGCGCGGCTTCGCCCGCTTATTAGGAATGAATTCTAAAAAAACCACGTTCAATAAAATATTTTTAACAGTCTCAATTTAAATTTTTATAAAAATCGGTGGCAATTTAAAGATTTTTCCATATAAACTTTCAACCCCTTATTTGATGACACCCTTAGGGGGTGAATTCTTAAAAACCATGAAACACGTGTTCAATAAAATATTTTTAAGAGTCTAAATTTCAAATTTTATAAAAATCGGTGCAGATTAAAAAAAAATTCCACTACTACTAATTACAAACTTTCAACCCCTATTTCATCCCTTTAGGGTTAAAATTTTTCAAATTCCCTTCTTAGTGGATGTCTAGAATATGAAAATCTGCCCAAATTTCACGTTTCTACCATCAGCGGTTACGGCTGTACGTGCGTCTTACCTCAGTCAGTCAGCACAAGTCCTTTTATATATATAGATGTAGTTTAACGGTGATCGTTTACAATATTTCCAATAGAGTCAACTCTTTTTTTAATTGACTTCTGTAAGAAAAGGAGGTTATAAATTCGACTGTTTTTTTATGTTTTATGGTATGGTTTTCTTTAAGTCATAAGTGACATATTTGAAGGTTTCTTTATGAGTTCTTGATTAATTAAGGGAACACTTTTATTTAGATATATTTATACATATTATTTGATTCGTGATTGTAAAACTCTTCGATACATACTGAAAATTGATTAACTAGAAATTGATATTTTTTTTCAATTCAGAAATAATAACTAGAACCCAAATAGATTACGACTAAGATACATGTAAGAAAGTAATTGTAAAAATTTGATATAGTTATTTCCTCTCATCTTAATATTATGAAAATCTTCTTTTACCTCATTCGACGTCATATTGATAAAATTGGGCCACCCATATTTCGAGAGTTTTAAAACTTATAAAAACTTTATAATTGAAATCGTTATTTTCTTTCATGAGAGGCGTTTACTGGTTTTCATTTAACATACATATTTGACAGTATATTTCGTCTTTATAAAATTATTATAAGTTTAAAAAAAATCTGTGGTCAACACACGTACTTTTCTTTATCTAATTTTTGGACCGGTTTCAATTGGCTAATACTATAATATAAATACATAAAATAATGTAATAAAATAGGGTGAAAGTCAAAAACAGGGTGCTAAAAATGATGAGATGTTCTAAAATTCTATTCATAATACAAATTTATAGATTTTAAAAACTAATGTTCACAAGTTTTTTTTTTAATTTGTAGGAGAGGTTCAAGATTAGTTTTTTTCCAAAGAATAAATAATTTTTAATTTATTATCTGTACTTTTTATTATTTGAATATATGTGTAACATATAATTACGGATTTTTTAAATGAATATAACAAATATGTGCGATCTATGGTCCAATAAAGATATGCGTCAAAATTACGCATGACTATCTGTTACGTACATAAAAATACGACTATCTTTCTAGGGTTAATAAGTATATCTTCCATTTTAGAAATATTTTTTAAAGCTTGCTGAAAATTTTTGTAATATTTTTTTTTAAATAAATAATTCCAAACTTTATACTTTAGTAATATTATTATACGGCATAACATTCGAGCGAGAATATAGGGTTAAGCAACATAGACGGGCAGCACGAGTTTGATGACTATGTAGAGAATCTTCAAATTAAAATTAAATATATGTCATTGCTTAATTTTCGAAATACAAAAGATTATTCATTTAAGCTTCCTCCACTTCCTCGAAATTTTGAACATATCGAGACTTACCACTACGTTTTTTTTTACTAAAACGGTTAAATGATAATATATGTGTGACTCAACCCGCAATTAAAATCCGACTGTATTACAATGACCCTATAGTGGCTTAGGATAATAATATTTCCTCAGGACAAGGACAAGGTAAGCTTCAGGTTTCACAAAAACCAATAATATTTTAACAATTTGCCCTGCCTAGCTGTTCCACCACATGACGTAAGACGTAAAAAATTGGATCAGCTGGACTTCAAATCGCTGATTAAATTTAAAATTAGTGAGGCAGTCGTAGTGCTGCGGCACTGCGTCTGACTGTAAACGCGACGGTTGTGGGTTCGATTCCCACTTCGTAGAATTAATTATATTCATTTTGTCGCATTGCTAACAAAACCAAGCACGGCACAATTCCCCATTTCAATAGCAAGAAAATAGGACGAAAACTGGGGAACGTAGTGTCTTGACACTAGATCTCGGCTGCTTTACCTTATGCAGGATTCACTTTTAATGAATTCTATATCAAACCATCACGTACTAGTCGGTCACGTCCAACAAAAGTCTTAACAAGGTTTCCGCCGACTAAAAAGTTTCCGAGATCGTGGCAATGGTATCGACAAGTAGACAATAAGCTATTCAAAGTATCATTGTCTTATGCTAATATCGTCTGAACTTATATTTAATTAACACTATAAGAAGATAAGAAGTGGCTTGTTAGATACTTGTTATATTATAGAGGTTAAAGATTCAAAAGTAGATAAATATAAGCAAATTTTGATAATTATAGTTGTAATATTTTTTTTTTCTTCACGTTGTATCCCGCAAATAGATACTGGTTTTCACGCATCGCCAAAATTTTATTTTGTTTTATTTTGTTACTAGAGCGAATTACAAAACGCATGAAGGAAGTAAAACTAACGAATAAAGGCATAAAACAGTTAACATACGATGATTCATATAAAAAAGTTCCTATTAATAGAATCGGACATTAAAACTAAAGTAATTTGCGGCATACAATAGGACTAATCTTTGCGCATCACTTTAACGATAAGAGTCACGCTCTAAGTTAGTTTGAGGCGAGTTCTATTATAGAGAAATCCCTGAATCATCAGCGACCCTTCCATCGTCAGTATGATTTGGGATAAAGTATAAGGAGATAGCGTTTATTTATTTATTATCATATTCAAGCTTTATTCAGTTTAGTAAGTAGGTTAGGAAATAAAATCAAATGTAAAGATGACTTTCTGACCAATTTTCTTTCCCGCGAGTGGGCTTCGAACATTATATTATATAAATTTTAAAACTACGTTTTCACTTGTCGTGTTTATATGTAAAAGATAGGCGAATATAAGCAAATATTACCGACCTATACTAGCTCTAGTATTTATTTTTCATATAAAATATTATTTACTTTAGATTGCTTCACGCTATATTCCGCTTAGAGCATTTTAGGCAAAAAGCACCTAGTGCTAGGACACTACGTTCCACCAGAACGCAAATGAAAATAAATGTAATCATTCCCTTGAGTGGGAATCGTACCCATAACCATTGCGTTTACAGTCAGACGCTCTTTTACTGCGCCTCAATAAATAAGCTTATTTATGTTGGTAATTCTTAAGATTAACTAGTAAAAAGAGTTATAACTTAGACCATCAATACACCTATACTCGTCCGCCCGAGAATTCCACTATTTGCATTTTTTCTTTAGGTTATAACGATACCATTATGAAATGCTATGATCGCTTCATGACTTGCTTGGGAAAGGTGATCGCTTATCAACATTTCGCATTTTATAGGTCAGTGACGATAAATTCTATAGACTTCTTTCTATTTAAGTGATAAAAGTATTTTTTTTTTGTTGGTGTAATGATATAAGGTGTAGGTGACCTTTTTGTTAGTATTAATAATAGAAAAAAATAACTTTTTATATAGTAGGTACATTTTATGAATATGATTTTCATATTAACAAACATTTTTTTGGGAGTCACACTGTATCCCAATAGCAGGGTAGTTAGAGGAAACCTAGTATTAGGACACTTTATCCTATTCTAAATTTGCTATTGAATTAAAAATTTTCACTGTGACAATATAATAGAAGAATAAAATAGAAGACAGAGACAGATTAGCGTGAAGAAACTCCGTTTTTCACTTTTCGCCCAATTTTGGGGGCTCAAAACGGAAAAAAATAAAATAATTATATTAATAATTTGTTATTTTATATTTTAAATCTATGCAATTAAAGTTGCAGTAGACGACTATAAACCCGTCTTCCACAGCAAGCAGAGCGGACCCATTAAGGACTGCGTACTTGCATTTTCACCAATAAATCGTCGGGCGTAAAGGACTGAGAGTTAATATAAACTCGCGAGTTCAGTTTCACAGTGAAATTACAAAATACCAAACTTTTTGTTGGTGGAAATGTAAATGTATTTTATTTAAAACGAGACCGCTCCACCTAAGCATTATCCGAACGGTTCTCTTTCGCAGTGGAAACCGAAGTTTACATTTAAAATTGATTTTTTTTACCACTTACAACAGACTATCTCTGCCATTAAGAAAATATATTGGTTCACGTGTCAAACGTAGCTGAGAATAAATGCTCCACTTCCGCCTAAACCAGGCTCAAAGTAACTGCATGCTTATTGAATAACTTTACAATAGTGTTGTTGGCTTCTAAGTAATTCCTGTTTAATACAGTTATTGGACAGTTTAAAAAAATCTTGAATATTTTTTGAAGACATTGCGTGTTGAGTGGCGGATCTTAACTCCGTGCTTTTTCTTCTTACCGGAACTAGGAAAAATAAATCATTTTCCCGATCGAACTCACAACCGTCGTTATTATATGAAACTTAATATGAATTTCCACATGTTTTTTTTATTTAACCCGGCTACAGCGGTTTAATAAAAAGGGTCTGTGAGACATTATGTTATAAAAAAGAAAATATTATGGTCAACTCTTGTATAGTCAGCTGTTTTAATCATATTTACAAAATGTATTTTTTCTGAGCTTTTTTAAACAATATATAAATATATAATAACTATATTAATTAACAAAGGTCCAAATAATCTATATATATAAAAGGACTTGTGCTGACTGACTGAGGTAAGACGCACGCAGAGCCGTAACCGCTGATGGTAGAAACGTGAAATTTGGGCAGATGTTTATTTTCATATTCTGAACATCCACTAAGAAGGGAATTTGAAAAATTTTAAACCTAAAGGGATGAAACAGGGGTTGAAAGTTTGTATGGAAAAAAAAATTAATCTGTACTGATTTTTTTTTATATAATTTGAAATTCAGACTCTTAAAAATATTTCATTGAACACGTGTTTCATGGTTTATAAGAATTCACCCCCTAAGAGTTCAAATAAGAGGTTGAAAATTTATATGGAAAAATCTTTAAATTGCCACCGATTTTTATAAAAATTTAAATTCAGACTGTTAAAAATATTTTATTGAACACGTGTTTCGTGGTTTTTTTAGAATTCACTCCTAATAAGCGCTAGTTAAAAAAAAATTGTCACAATTTCTTACAATTCATTAATTATTTTCACAATTTTTAAAAATGTAGGTGTACACCCACTGTAGTCTTTGTAATTCATTATTTCATTTCGTAAAGGTTAAGCTCAATTTGCTACAATTATACTGGTGAAAGTATACATTTTGAGATTATTGCAAAACTAAACAAAACTTGATTAATAATTATCTTATAGAAAGTGTAAGCTTGAATTTCTGGTCGCTTGATAAAGTTTATCTCATAGTCGTGTCGCTGCAGTATGGCGTCAATCTGTAAACGCGACAGTTGTGAATTCGATTCCCACTTGGGGGAATTTCCTCTCACTAGTAATAAGACAAAGCGTTGAGCAATGAGTTCCACAACTCAACACGCAATGCAATGAATGAAAAAAATGCAATATGTAATTATGCTATCGTGGTGCAGTGCAACACCGTCTTCCTCGATTGTAAATGTGAGGGTTGTACATTCGATACCAGACGAGTAAATGAATTAGCCCGCTCTGGTAACACTGTTATAGTCATATAAACAAAAAATATTAGCTTTATAAATAGGCTAGTCAAATAAAGAACATTTTTTCAAATCAAACAAATAGTTTCGGAGATTAGCTAGTTCAATCAAACAAATTTCAGCTTTATAATACTGGTATAGAAGTTTAGATACAGATAGTATGCTAAGTAACTTTTTCCAATACAATTCAATATATCCTAAAAGAAACTTTTGAAGCATATTCACCAAATCGCTTTACATTTTGAAATTGTAACTGAACAATGTAGCTCGTTAAAATATCTAACAGTCGTTAAAACTTTTTGGTAGCTTCATGATATAATGGTCGCTTAAAGTTAAGGATATTGAAAAATTGATTAAAATTTAGGTTCTTGTTAGGCTATAACATGAAGTAGGTGTAAAACCCCTTTTTAATGTAGCGCTAGGGACATTTCTTAGTTTTTCACGTTAAATTCCGCCCTATTTTAAACCCACTTGTTGAGGTGTGGAATTCAATGCCGTGCTTTATTTTTTTATTAAAGGATGAAAATAAAAATAAATCTTGTGTGTGATAATCGGAGCTCCAACCGTTGCGTTTATATATAAAAAAATAAATAAAAAATAAATTAGCTTCACGCTGTATCCCGCACACAGCAGGGTAGGCAGAGGGAACCTAGTGTTAAGACACTCCGTTCCCTACTTTCTGCCGAATTTTGGAGGCATTGCGTGTTGAGTGGCAGAACTCAACGCCGCGCTTAACCTCGACACCAGAGCGAAGAAATGGAAATATAAATTTAAGTAAATATTTCATCTCCTCGAGTGGGGTTCGAACCCACAACCAGTCGGTTTTGCAGTCACACCTCGTGCCGCTGCGCCACGACCGGCCTCATTTTTATATATATAAATATATATATATTGTATAAATTGGTATTTGAACCTATAATGTACAATATGACGTCTCTTACAGTGCCACAAATCCACGACGGTGTCTCATATATTATATCATAAACGAGTTTAGTAATATTTCTTGACTATATCAAGAGTGTGGCTTTTCCAAACTTCCCACTGGGAGGGTCAAACTTTGAATTTGAAACTAAGTTGTTATATCCGTTGCTTACCACTCGCAAATACGGGTGAAACTCGAAAATAATGGCCACTTATCTGATAGTCTGATACACAACCGGCGATCTGTTCACCTGCATGTCATTATACATTTTTTAATGTGGAAAGGCGTATTGCTGCCGGTAACTGGATTAACGGAACCTTAGCTGCTTTGATGAGACGGCAAAACATTAGCACAGTTGCGCGTTTGGCAGTACATAATGCAGTTTACGTTACAAAATGTGGGTATTACAGAAGAAGATTGAAAGATAGATGATTGCCGTGGAGATGCCTCTTTATAGGATATGCGGAGTCAGTTTAGCTGACCGAATTGACCGAATCCACAATGAAAAGACACAGAGAAGGGCAGGTACTAGCGAGGATGTCACGGTGAGAATGAAGAATAACGTGCTCAGATCGTTTGGGCATATCGAACAAATGAGTGATAAAAGAATGAAAATAAGATGTATGATGGAAAAGTGAATGGTAAGAGAGGTAGGGGAAGACCTCAGTGGACCTGCGAAAAAAAAGGATCAAAGATACTGAAGGAAGGTGACGTAAAAAACATGAGAACCCTTCCGAGGGCATATATGAAGAGGTTGATGATAGAGGACGAGGCAAAATAGGTATGTAGAGACCGAAGTGTATGGCGCTCCGTTCTCTCTGACTGCCCTGCTAGGGATTAAGTGTGAAATTAAGGTAAGTTAAGTTAACTTAAGTGATTAATGCTGTTCGTCAATACTTGTAGTATCAGAGGAACAATTAATGCGTCGGCATTTATAAAATTTGTTGATCCATCCCTTGAAAATACCAATGTCGTAATTACATAGGAAATATCCTATAGGTTTTGATCAAAATCTATGCATAAAATCTCGTATTTTTGATTACGTAATTTTTTTGTTATTTATGAGACCATCCAGGGAAGACTATCTTCAATATTAGATAATAAGCTGAGCTTAATACCTATTTTAATTGGGACTCATTAAAATTTTACGCAACTTAAAGAATTGTAGATTCCAACATTTTGGACTTAGTTTGTACAATGTTTTTCTCATTTTGAGAATATGACGCCTGGTTGTCGGTATAATGAATTTTGATTACTGTCATGTCTTTATTGACAGTTGCAAGGTCAAGACAAGTTGATTGACGTAAGAATCATCAAAATTGGATAAGGCGTTTGGTCTCAATAATGTTACATAGATACACACACATACACAGACAGAAACACATTACCTTCCTCTGCGTCGCGTAGTCGGATAAAAACAAGTACAAAACCTATGGACAAACCTTTTATAATAGCTATAAACATCGCAGATATCCTTTATTGGTGATTGGAGTCTGGACATCCGGCAAATATAGGCCGAAATGAATTAATCGCTTTCCGTCCTTTGATAACGCTGTTATATGTATGTATTTTTATTTATATTTTATTTGTTTATTTTAACCAGTGTGGGTTCAAATTTAATGTGTAAATGATTGAGGTATAAAATAAACTTAACGCTGTACGGCTGCGCAAAGGGAACTTAACGCTAAGACTCTTCGGTTTCTGTTCTCTACTTTCTTGTTCCCAGAACGAAGAAATTGAAGTATTAAATATTTAATTCTCCCCTTGTAGAAATCGAAGCCACAAGCATTGCGTTTTAGCACGTATGTGTCCCTGCCACGACGGCCTTGGCCTCTTACGCCCAATCTCTAGATTGGATAGATATATGAAACAATCTAAGATTGACGTTGGAGATAGGTTATTTATATTGGGCGTTATTGAACATGACTTAATAGTATGTGTTATTTATATATCATAATATATAAAAAAACAATATTAAATTCTCACCAGAGTGGATCACATGTATAGTTAAATATTAATTTTCATTAGTATTAAATGACGCTGTTGTGGCGCAGTGGCAACTTTGCATACGCAACGATTGTATCTTCGTTTTCTACCAAGGTTATGAATTATTTTCTCGCGGTTAATTACTTTCTTCGCTCTGTCAACAAGATAAATCGTGGCGTTTAATTCCGCCACTTAATTAACAAAGATATATAAATGTAATGTAAATTAAGAGTGAGGAACGGAATGTCTTAAAAACAAGAATTCCTTTGCCTACCATGCTATCTATATGCGGGATACAGCGTGAAGCTGAAAAGATAAAAATACAATATTTATTTTCCTGTTACTGTGTGTTTGACGTAAACAAAACTTATCGTCGAAGTTGAGGAACGTTTCTAGCGTCAAGCACTTGCTAGGTGACTCTTTTATTAAATAATATATTTTAAATTACAGTTGAACCTTTCTAAGGAACAAACGTCATGTTGCATAAAAGGGGTAAATATTAAGCTTAACTACTAAAATGTTAAATACTTATAAGTAACTAAAATGTTAAAATATATAAGTGTGGAATAACACTTTAAAAATGTTTAAAAAATACTAAAATGTTGTCAATGGATCACGGTTTATTTAATAATGCAAATATAATTAAATTAAACAAGTTTCGCTTCGCTTACCAAGATCTTCACTCGTTTCGCTCGCTGTGAGGGTAAAAAAAATAAAACCTTTTAAAGGATAACGATCAGTGTCCTTTTATTATACGACTAATGACAGTACTTTCTACAAAACTACATAGTTTAGTTTCGCTGCTCAAAAGGTTAATCCTCAAATTCGGGCAGCAAGCGGACTCACATTCAAACACTCTTCTAAGTTCATATATAAATAAAAAAATAACTTATTTACTTTAGCTAGTAATAAAAATGCTTTCAATAAAACTATTACGAAAACCCATTTGTATTCGCCCCATACAATATCATTTATCTTGAACTTTATCATTGGGAACTTTTCTTTGTGACACTTCGAGCTTTTGGTAGAAAATATTGTTTATCGGTCTCCCGTTGAGATTTGGCCGGTAATTGTTTCAAAATAGTTATTTTTTTATAATTTTTTGGGTGTATGTTTATTAGGACTTCGATTTCGTGTTATGAATTTTATCGTTATAGTAAATAAATAAATACAATTAGCTTCACGCTATATCCCGCACACATCAGGGTGACAGAGGGAACCTAGTGTTAAGACACTCCGTTCCCCACTTTTTGGAGCGTTTTTGCGGCGTTGAGTGGCAGCACTGAACGCCGCGCTTTGCCTCGACACTAGAGCAAAATCCCACTTAAATGGAAATATAAATTTAAGTAAATACTTCATCTCTTCGAGTGGGGATCGAATCCACACCAGTCGGTTTTACAGTCACACTTTGTGCCACTGCGCCACAACTGGCCTCAGTTGAATTCAATTCTTTTATCTGACTTTCTATGTTATCTCAAAGGCAGTATGGCAGTAATCACTGTCAATTAACTAATATATTTAGATAAAAATATAATTTTATATTTTTTTGCGATTGGAATGACCGCAAGAAACATTATCTTTTAAAAAAATGATTATTAACTTGTATTCTTTAGATAAGTAAGTCTATTCTAGTATATTAAGTAATTAATAGAATATTGAAATTACTTATAAGAATTTCGTTATAAAAATTTATGACATGCTCTTGTTTGGGAGAGTTCCACTGTGCGGCATGGCGCGATGGGATGTAAACGCGGCGGTTGAGAGCTTAAGCCTTTCTCCCCCACAAAATGATTAGGCCGATTGTCTTAACCGATCTCACAAAGATAAGCCATCAAAGCCGTATTTGACATATATCATTATTATATAATTACTGATTAATATACTGCTACTAACATCATTAATAGAAAATCAGTTCAGTGTCAAATTGGGTTAATTAATATAATTATATAACCATTATTCAATTACTATTGTCGTAATACATGTCAGTCCAACCAACATTGAGATCAGTTACAAATCTCTCTGTTGTTATTAATACTGTTATATGGTTAGAAATACAAGAGTGTGACTGTAACGCGATGGTTGTTCAATGATTTTCCCACTCGAGAGATTGACTTATATAAAAGGACATATACCTGATTGACTGAGGTAAGAAAAAATTAAAAAAAAAATTATCTTAAAAGGATGAAATAGGGGTTGAAAGTTTGTATGGTTTTTTTTTAAATCGTCACTGATATTTATAAAATTTGAAATGACAGACTCTTGAATATATTTCAATGAACAAGTGTTTCATGGTTTTTTAGAATTCACCCCCTAAGAGTTCAAATAAGGGGTTGAAAGTTTATATGGAAAAATCTTTAAATTGCCACCGATTATTATAAAAAAATCAATTCAGACTGTTAAAATATTTTATTGAACACGTGTTTCGTGGTTTTTTTTTCGAATTCAACCCTAAAGGTGCAAATAAGTAGGCAAAGCTGCGCGCGCCCGCTAGCTTATTAATATTTTTATTTCTTCACTCTGGAAACAAGGCCAAAAGGTAAATATTTTTGTGTTGATTGATTTATCGGGGGAGGTGTATTATGTTACGTTAGTCGTTTTATTGTAAGCCATAATATCTGTGGTAGAGTTACTTCGATGACTTCATACTTTTGTTACTTAGTTGAATAATAGTAACTATATAAATATTTTTAAAAGAAAATCTCGGAATTTTCTTGGAGCAATCATCGCAATGTATGTACT
This sequence comes from Heliconius erato x Heliconius himera, assembly GCA_013421005.1. Taxonomy (NCBI): domain Eukaryota; kingdom Metazoa; phylum Arthropoda; class Insecta; order Lepidoptera; family Nymphalidae; genus Heliconius; species Heliconius erato x Heliconius himera. Next base: position 10,332 of record JAATLQ010036397.1, on the reverse strand, counting down.
CAATACTCATCCCGAAATACAGTCCTGATACAAAGGAAATCTTTTAATTTTTCTTTTAGTTCTTTTTCTTTTTCCATTTTTATCCTTTGTAAGCACAAAAATGCATAAAAATGTATGTAAATTATTTTGCAAAACTCAAGTTTATTTATTTTTATTAGGTGAAATATTCACGCTTGTGCCCCTACGCCACGACGGCCTTCTTGCAAAATTATTTATTCTTTATATCAAATCGATATACCAATCTAATTTGCACGAACTGTCAATTTCAAGATTTACCTATGTATAGGGGAGAGGGGAGTAGCTTAGAAAAGGGGCACCTTTGAAAATATGTGTTAACAGAGCTATTTTAAAAAGAAATTTTGGTAGATTTCTTTTTAGTAGTGGTAGCACTAATCTGCACACGTGTCACTTGTCACCGCTGATATATGAGAGCCAGTTGTTGAGTTACGAGGAGTGTTTGATTTTGAGTAAAATTTTATGCATTTTTAAATAAACGCGTAAGGACCGCAGGGATCCAATTCAAGGTATATGGTTTTATTTTTTCCTCTTTTACTTAGAATGATTCAAATATGATGCAATAAACTAGAGATTACTACAATTATTAAACTTTTACTTGAAAAAAAGTTTGGAAATTTTCAAATACCACTGAGGCAGCTTTGACCAAAATAAAGGGGGCAGTTTTGAATATTATTATATGTAAAAAAATACCGCGAAAGTGGCGCAGCGGCACGAAGTGTGACTGTAAACTCGACTGGTTGTGGGTTCGATCCCCCCTCAAGAAGATGAAATATTTACTTAAATTTATATTTTCATTTTTTCGTTCTGGTGTTGAGGCAAAGCACGGCGTTGAGTCCTGCCACTCAACACGCAATGCCTCCAGAATTCGGCAGAAAGTGGAGAACGGAGCGTCTTAAAACTAGGTTCCGTCTGCCTACCGTGCTGTGTGCGGGATAAAGCGTAAAGCTAATTTTTATTTCTTACGTAGACTACCTCCCTCAATTTCAGTTGCTGGTTACGTCACTTACTACATCCATGATTTCCTTTAAATTTAATTTTTCTAAGTTCAAATTATGGTAGTAAGCTGTTTATTTAAAAAATATTTTGTTTTATTTTCATAATATTAGATTTATTCTATGATGGATCCCATAATGTTAATTACTTCTATGAAGCCAAAGCTACTTTTTTTGTTTTTTTAAAGTTTTTTTATAATATTGAAGTTATTTAACGTTAGTACTAGTACAATCGCAAAACTAGGTATAATATTTTTTTCAGTTAACATGGTACTGATATTTCATCTCCATCGTTTCTAATGTAAAGTTTATTGATAAAATTACTAAATTATAGATAAAATTAATTAAAAGCCTTTTAATTTCATTGAATTCGATGATAGTTCAAAACTGCCCCAAATATGTTCAAAGCTACCCCGGAAAGGGGGCAGCTCTGAACATTTGACTACTGCTACTAAAGTTGATATTGCACCTTTAACTTACATATTTTTCTACATATGATGCTACGATTTTGTGGCACAATAGTTGGACTAAGCATTGTGAAATAGTAAAGAAGTTAAAAACTGTAGAATTTTTAGATATGACACAAAGTTTAAAAATCGTTCGAATGTGCCCCCCTCTCCCCTACATATATATAAAACTGTTCGAAGTCAACTTGATGAAGTTAATATTTTTTTCATCTGCAAGCTGTATACCGTATAAAGCAGTGTAGGCAAACATAATCTTGTGTCAGGAAAGTCCATATCCCAGACAGCTGGAGACGAATCATCACCGAGATTTGTTTTTCAAGTGGACACCACACACATAAAAATAATTCACTCAAATCAATCACAACAAAAATAAACTAATATAAATAGTAGGTAGTGCGGAGTGTCTTAACACTAGGTTCCTTCTACCTACCCTGCCATGTGCGGGATACAGCGTGAAACTGATTTAATTTTTGAGTTTACTAATATACATATATTTGACTTAAGTATTACAAAGTTGATTATCTAAAGAGAACATCTTTAGACGACTATTATTGAATGGCCAGATTTCCCATAGGAAAAGCTTCTGTTTCTTCAAAATGATTTCGTGGCAAAAATAATGTTTAGTTAGCTTTGAAGCTACGTAATTTTTATTATAATAATATCATGGATTCCTTCTCATAATAAATACAATTGCCAATTAAAAAGCAAAGAAATTATTATCTGGAAATTATATATGAAAATGGGGAACAATCTATGAAAAGAAGAAAAATTAATAATGCAAAATGCGTCTGGAGGAAATAATTCTATAGGAAGCTGTGGAATTTCATTTAACAATTACAATGCTTTCCATCATTGTGTTAACTATGATTGGGCTTTATGTAAATTGTTATAAAATTTATAAAAGATGTCGTCAGCAACTGATAAACAAAGGAGTTAATCGTGCAGCCTTAAGAAGATCGATTTTTCGAAAAACTAATGCGGCCGATAACGAGCAACGAAATGTCGTCGTATAAATAGGAAACTGTATATCAAAATATAAAGTGCGAGGGCCAAAACAAGAAGAAAAATAATAGTACGTTTACTTTATAACGAAGTTTTAGTGTTATGTAACTGTGAAAAGAGTGAAAGCAAAATAACAATAGAGACTTATGATTTAAGAAATGCATAAAATTTATTTCTTACTATGAATAATCAGGATTCAAATACTAAACAATCACTAGACAATATACAATACTATGGCTCTAAAATATAGATTGTCGCAAGTAGCCATATTAAAATGATATACTATGATAACATTACTAAATTAATTTCAGATAACAACAGCAACATTCAAAATATTACCAAAAAGGCAACCACTGCTATACAAAATAAATGACATAAAAAAATATTTGTAAAAACAAAAACCCCGACTGCATCAAACTGTAAAGAAAATAAACAAGCCCAATAGTTTATTAGAATTAACATTCGGGACCCCTTTAAATTATGCGAGGTACCTGGTAAAGATTTTATTGATTGAAGAATTACTTATAGGTCCCGACTGTTAATCCTAATAAACTACTGGGCTTGTTTATTTTCTTTACAGTTTGATGCAGTCGGGGTTTTTGTTTTTACAAATATTTTTTTATTTTTCATTTTTTTGTTAACATTTATTATGGTAATGATAATCATGCTATACCTTTTTGAAATCCTAAAATTGAGCTCTTGAATTTGATACCCATATTGTAGTATTCGAAACGAAAATTTTATTTTTCACTAAGTCCAATGGCGTACCACAGCCGCTATGGTTATTTTTTATTAACGTCACCTATCTAAGAACACTCGGGCTGCTAATACAAATCTAATGATACCTCAAATATGAAAATCCGTTCAGCAGTTCTGGAGATATGAGGTAATAAAGAATATTACATACATACAAGATACGCGCGAAAAACATAACCCTTCCTTAGCAGTCGGGAAAAAAATAAAACAACATCATTAATCTATATCAGACTGGAAAAGAAAAATCTGAATTATTATTTGACCTTACGTTTTCGCAAGACAATGAGAATTCCGATTGTTTCAATTGAAACCCATAAATGAAGCGATTAAACAGACGGCATAATTTCAGCTAGAATTATGGTTATTATGGTTCTTTAAAGAACGCCATACAAATAATATAGTACAAGAGAAATTCTAGGTAAGGAACCTAATGCCAAGACCCTCTTTTCCCCACTTCACGTATTCACGTTGCAATGGCAAAATTTAAAATCGTGCTCTTCCTACCATAGCGAAATACTGGATACCGAACCACCAACCATTATCTTCATATTCCGACGTTCCGCTACTCAACTACAACCTTTCTAATCTATATATATTTTTAGCTTCACAATATCACACATAGAACAGAGTAAGCAGAGGGAACTTAGTGTTAAGACATTCGAATCCCCACTTTCTTCTCAATTTTCAAAACTACGACAGCCTCTGTACTACACTACACTATATTTTCCATACTTAAGTATAAAAAAAAAATAATAACACAGTTCGTATAACAAAACGCTTCTAAAAGCCACGCTGCAAACCACTTTGTAGATGGAGGATCTGCGGTCGGCTCGCGAAGTGCGGTACGGTCGCTGACTCTGATTTATTTGCTGACTATATAGGAAATTTTAATAGAGACTTGAATTTGCTACAAGTTTTGTATTTAATGTAATTATTATTAAAAAGTAAATTATAAGGAGTAAATAAATTTCATTACACCACGCTAGAGATAAAGCGTGATTCCGTTTGTGTAACACTTAAGAATGAAAATCTACTTTTTTTTATGTTCTCGTAAGCGGTTTTGGAAGTCCTCTACATTTCACAAGGATCCTATAGTAGTAGTTTTGGTTGTGTGTTGTCTGTCAGTCACTCAGTAACAAAAGGGTTTTATATATTTTTAAACATTTTTAAAGTGTTATTCCACACTTAGGAAAGAAAAATACTTATTTAGAAAATTTTTATACGTTTTCTAAATAAGTATTTTTCTTTCCGTTCCGACGTAGCTTGGCGAGAACGCATGGCTTAGTGGTCAGAGCGCCTGGTCGGTTTCCAGGAGGCGCGGGTTCGAGTCCCGCTGCGTTCAAAAAATTTTTATACGTTTTCTAAATAAGTAGAGTTTTATATAAAAAGTTATATGTATTGTATATTAACTTTAATAATTATAAAGATTTTGTTATTATATTATTTTTAACTTGTTCTAGAGATAGATCTTGTCTTAAGACACTCCGTCGCAATTAAGACACTTTCATTCCCTACTTTCCGCCGAATTCTGGAAGCATTGTGTGTTGAGTAGCCCATATCTACACCGCGCTTTACCTCATTACCAGAGCGATCAAATGAAAATATTAAATATTTCATTTTCTCGAGTGGAAATCGAACTCGAAAAACAACATCATCGCATGCATTGAACTAAAATAACTTATACTGATTTAATAATAAAATAATGTACTGTGCTTATTAAATAAGCAAAATATTAAATTTAAAACAGAAATATCACACACACGCTATGGAAACAATTAGCATAACATGAACTATTTTATTGTTGTGAAATTTTACAAAAGCTAATTATAATACTAACAATATTTATTATTTGTACGAGACTACTCTTCCAATATCAGCGCTGTTGTTTTAATTTTCATTTAATTTTATAATCACATTTTAATTTGAATTATATTGAAAGGAGAAAACGGAAGTATCGTAATAGTAACGGGCTGTTTAGGTTCCCGGGTTCCTTCTGAATACCATGCTATGTGCAGAATACATGCATGAAGCTGAAAAGAAAATTTCACACCGTTGTAGCTTAGTGTGAAAGTGTTTGACGATAAACGCTATGGTTATTAGCTTTGATATCTACTAGGAATAATAATGAAGCGTCACGTTTTAATCCGAAATAGAAGGTAATGTAGTGCTTGGACACCCATTTACAGCCCATTTTTCGACACATTCTGTATTGAGTGGCGAACCTCAACCCCGCGCTTTGTTTTACCGACATAGTGCCTGTGGCTGATGTCTGTGTTCCTGTGAACATATGGCATCATAATCTCTATATATGATAAAACAGTAAAAATATTTTGTCTGTACATTTAGTAATTTTGACTGAAATAGACATAGGGACACTTAAAAAGAATAAATGAAAGCAAAAATATATTTTATTAATTTCTTGTCTGCCTGTCTATTTGTATGGTCACATTTTTCTCTGACAGTACTGAACCGATTTAATTAAAAGTTTCACCAATTGCTTTTAACTCAACTTAACATTTAAAATTTGTTTCATCAAAATCGGTTCATTAAAAAAAAATAATCGGCATTTCAATGAACTCAAGGCATTAGTTTGCCTGCGAATGTTGTATAGCAATCGCGCTGGTAAGATTCTTGGCTAAAGAATGACATCGATGAAATGTCTTAGTTATATGACTGTTAATAAAAATATATATTTTTAAAGCACTATTGTTCAAAGTACAAACAATAAAGTAAACAAAATTGAATATATACGTATAATAAATAATTAGCTTTATGTATGTTTTTATAAATATCAAATATCAATATTGATCGTATTATATTTTTTTATTCAAGACAATCAAAGTAGTAAAAGAATCATATTAGAATACTATAGATTAAAGTAATAAAAATCATATTAGAAGTCGTTACAGTTGTCAGTCAATTCTGTTTGTTAGATCAATAATCATGTAGCTGGCGAAGCGGGCGAAGCCGCGGGCGGGCCGCTGTTTATTAATAAAACAATTAAATGCGTTGGTTTGAATTTAGTTATTCAAAGAATTTCACATGACATTAATGTAAGTTTTTGATCTATACAATCTATAATGATAATTTTTGATAGCTAAAAGTTTTGTATGATACATGACGTATTACAAGTGGTCGAGGTAACTCTCGAGGTTACCTCGAAATCATTATAGTGATATAATATTGCCTCCTCGATTCATTATTCGTAATTTTTTTTTGCAATACAAAAATATTTTTTTAATTTAAGCAAGTAGTTCTTGTGATTAGTGAGTTTTTCCAAACAAACTTTTTAATTTTATAATATTATAATTTATATGTATATACTAGAAAAAGAAGAGTATTATAGAAGTATACAATACTATAGAAATATAAATGTAATACTTGCATCTAGTAATTGTAGTAGGATTAGATACGATGTATGTACATACTCGTATATGGGCACAAATATTTATTTATTAAAGTTTAATGGATACGTATAACTAATTAGGAAACGTATAAAAATTTGAACGTGGCGGGATTTTATACGATTTCTAGTAGTGTGGAATAATACTTTAAAAATATTAATACATATATTTCGTTAAACTGCCTAGCCAAAGTATATGGTTAATTGTCGCTACCAAATTTTATGAGGTCAAAAGTGGCGCAGGCGCACATGTGTGTGAGTTTGAACGCGATAGATTATGGGTGTGATTCCCGCTCGAGGAAATGAAATGTTTAATATTTTTATTTGTTATGCAACATGCAATGACTCCAGAATTCGATGGTAACTTGGGGACGGAAGTATATTAATAGCAATGGATTATCTTAATGCTAGGTTCCCAATTTTTCTCTACCTACCCTGCCAGATGCAGGATACAGGTTGCAGCTACAAAAAACCTTTTAAGCAGAAAGTGGTGAGTGGAACGTGAAAGTTTACTTTACCAACTCCGCTAATTATAGTAAAGCTTTAAGATAAAGGAAAAAGCTCTAACCAATAAGTTAATTTTCTCGACCCTTCCCTAAAGCAGCAAGCGTAAGATTAAACGTAAACACGAATTAAGTACTTAACACCGACAGCTTTGCAGTCTCTTAGTTTCATCAATATTATTAAGAAGAAAATTACTTAAGAAGAAAGAGATGCGAAACCAGTCGTGGCGCTGGGGCAAAGGCGTATGAGTGTAAATGTGACAGGTTGTGGGTTCGATTTCCTCGCTCTGATAACGAGCAACTCCACATGCAATGTTATATAATTTAAGGGTTTAATGGGTAATTTAATTATGAAATAAATCTTTTATTTTTTTACTGTTAGCACATTATATAGCTTGGCTTGAAAGATTTCGACCTTTCAATAAATTATTATTAGGCAGTGGGAACTCATTGTTATATTCACGTCACGTTTACAGTCGGACTTTGTCCTGCTACCCCAAAGGATACTTATATAACCATTACTTAAATTTTATGCAATTAAATTGTATTACACTACTAGTATCAGAATTTATGTATATAAAACATGACAAGAAACTTGTCTTCTATATAGCAGGAGTATAACCTTACAATTATATTTATCTAATAAGGCACAGACAGAGTCGAGGCCATGGCACAAGGGCATAATGAAATATTTACTTAAAAGTATATTTCCATTTCTTGGCTCTGGTGTCTAGGCAAAGCGCGGTGTTGAGGTCTGCCACTCAGCACACAATGCTTGCTTCCAGAATTCGGCAGAGAGTGGGGAACGGGCTGTCTTAACACTAGGTTCCCTCTGCTTACCCTGCTGTGTGCGGGATATAGCGTGAAGCTGACTTATTTGATTTATTTATTTAATCTCTATTATATAATAAGACAGTAAAAATATTTTGTCTGTATATTCAGTAATTTTGACTATAATGGATAGAGGGACACTTAAAAAGAATAAAAGAAAGCAAAAATATTTTTTTTAATTTCATGTATGGTCACATTTTTCTCTGAAAGTACTGAACCGATTTAATAGTTCATCAATAGCTTTGTTTCATCAAAATTGGTTAATTATAAAAAAAGTATCGTCATTTGAATGAACTCAAGGCATTAGTTTGCCTGCGAATGTTATATAGCAATCGCGTTGGTAAGATTCCTAGCTAAAGAATGACATTCGAAACTTCTTGTCTTGGTTATATTACTGTTGATAAATATATATATATATTTGAAGCACTATAATACAATATTTTATACAATAAAGTAAACAAAATTTAATTATTAGTGGAGATTACCTTCATAAATCATAACAGTTAAGTTTAAGTTGTAATTAATTCAACACAGAGATAAAGAACGATTTGATCTTCAAAGAAATATCAAGAAAATACATAGATTCGGTTCGTTTGTTCGTTTGAAATTAATCTATATAAAAATGCCTAAAAACATCCTTTCTCAGTGTACTCTGTAATAACTACATATTTACCAATTGTACATTTAACTAATAATATATGTAACTAATTTAAAAACTGTACGGGAGTTAATATGCAACTATTACAGTTATTTTACAAAGAATATTATGTCTCCTTACCCAAATCAATAATTTTACATTTAAGGCTGTTTCTGAAGCAGTACATTAAATTATTAAAGAATATTACTGATTAAAATAATAAAAAAAAACATATTAGAAGTTATTTTATGTCAATCAATTCTGCTTATTAAATCAATTATCATGTAGTTTAAGTGGGCGAAGCCGTTGACTGCACTGACTGACTGCAGGTACAGTAGACTATATTGGAATGATTAACTAGCCTCTAGCTACATACTTATTTAGAAGTTGTAACAAGCGTTCAAAAATTTCAACATAGCTTGAACGTAGCTTGAGCCTGGTCAGTTTCCAGGAGGCGCGAGTCTGAGAACTGCTACGTTCAAATTTTTATAAGTTCTCTAAATAAGTACTTTTCTTTCCTAAGTGTGGAATAGCACTTTAAAAATGTAAAAAAATATCCATTTTTTGAACCAGTAGTTATTGAGATTAGGATCTTTAACGAAACAAAATCTTTAGCTTTATAATATTAGCAAAGATATACCTAGATTAATTTAGTTAAAATTTACGTGAATCTTTTAATTAATTATATTACATTCGACTTGGTGATATGCTTCACCCGTCATAATGTCATAATAACTCATGGTACATGCCTACATGGTACGTGTGAGCTACGAACTATCATTAATTGCTACGGCGTAGCCTCGTAGCTAAGTGATTTGCTTGCAGTGAGCATTTTAATTGATTACTATTGTTTTCAACTTAATTTTTTTATGTATTATTATGTATGTATTATAATAATATTTTTCAAGTAAGGGTTCGGTATTATTTATAATTAAATAAATTACTTGTTTGTGTTTTAGAGTTCCGTACCTCAAAAAAAACAGAACTATTATAGGATTACTTTACTGTTCGTCTTTCAAGAGATTTTTTTAAAGATCTCGTGGACTTATATCAAAGTAAAATAATAACAAATATCCAGGTCTACAGACTCTTAGGAAAAATTATGACCAAAAGATAATTATGTTTTATCTCTAAGCCTATTTTAATTAGCAGATAGCTAATAATTTGGAAATGATAAAAAAAATGTATGAACCACGAAACTGTTATGAGAAGAATAAAAATGAGAAAGCAATAATAAAAAATTGTATACGCAAAAAGAAAATAGTGAATATCTTATTATAAAATTGAATAAACAAGACATCATTCGAAGAGTCTGACTCGCAAAGTAATGGTTGTTATTTCGATTCCCCACACAATAATGATACAAATCCGATTATTTATTTTCATTTCCATGCTTTGATGACAAGACAAAGCGCGACGTTGAGTTCTGCCACGAAAAATGGGGAGCGTAGTGTCTAAAAAATAGACCTTACTTTATAATAAGTTCTTTGATTTTCACGATTATTACACATTTTAAATAAAACTATTTTAACCGGATTAATCGCGTATATTTTGTATGTTTATACATTCTTGAGACCAGTAAAAAGTAATATTCCTTTACAGAGTGCAGGTGTATACAAACTAGACTGTGACTGTGGCTTATCATACATAGGTCAAACAAAGAGAAGCATCGGTGTTAGGGTGAAAGAACACATTTCTGATATCAAGATCGGAAGAGCACACG
>JAATLQ010036396.1:0-37879 GCA_013421005.1 Heliconius erato x Heliconius himera | reverse complement strand
TTGGGTCACCTGATGGTAAGTGATTACCGCCGCCCACGACCCCGTGCAACACCAGAGGAGCTGCAGGTGCGTTGCCAGCCTTTAAAGTGGGTTGGGCGCGGGAGCCCGGCATTACCTGATGCGAAATGCAGTGGCATAAAGCCACTACTTAACGCCGGTTTTAAATGCCGGGGGTGGTTATGATCCGGTCGAGTCTGCCCATGGGTGTTGCCATTGCTGGCGACGTGACTCTATCACACGTACTGTAGTCGCCGCTTACGACACCACCAGTACCAGGATGATCCTATTCTAGGCCGGGATCACACGGCAAGTCTATATAATTGAGTAGGGAAAACAATTACACGTTTAATTCTAATTTAAAAGCATTTTTATCAATTGCGTGTTAAAGAATACATAGAACTCAACGCCCCAATTATCTACCAGAGTAGAGAATGAAAAATATTAACAAAAATAATCAGTCCATTAGTAGGAAATTGAAGCGAATAGGATCGAACCCACAACCAACTCGTTTACCGTTACAAGCTGTCCCATTGCGTTACAACGACAACCCCATAACGCTAAGAAATGAAATAAATGCCGTGGCATATTACTCTTTCCTCTCTGACTTATAAGTAAGTAAGAATAAAGTCAAGATTATAAAACGACAAATTAAATAGTATTCTCTCTTGGAATCAATATATCATTGCATTATACATGTAAAATTTGCACAATCTAACATTGCGCAATATTGTAACAAAACACTGAGGAGATTGTAAGTACTAAGTTGAATTTGAAAATTGACAGCACCGTGGGTTCTACTCCCACTACAGTGGATATTTATTATACAGTAATAATACTAGTATAAAGTATAGGAGTCAGAGTGATGTTGTCCTAGACAAAAAAATACGTAGGTTGTGATTGTAGACGCAAAAGGCTGTGCGTTCAATTCCCACTCGAGGAAATTAAATATTTAATATTTTCATTTCGTCGCTCTATTACGAAGAAAATCCGTGGCGTTGAGTTATACCACTCAATGTACTATCTCGAAAATTCAGCGGAAAGTGGGGAACGGAGTGTCTTAACACTAGGGTCCCTTTGCTCACCCTGCTATATGCGGGATGCAGCGTGAAGCTGACGAAAAAGCCAATGTTACAACATTATGAAGATTTAAGACAGTAAAATCAATTCAGTTTTCAGCTTAAATATTGAATTAAACACGAATAATGAATATACATATCTGTAAGCGCTTTGATGAATCATGTGGGTAATTAAACTGTGTTTTAGTTTCATTTAACGTACGAGTTACGTTTCTACAAAGCTTTTGAACTTTACACAGTGTGCAATTAGAACATTCTAACTAATATACCAAGATGCTAGAGATGCTAGAGATGCTAGAGAAGAGGTTTAAGGGGTTTTAGAAGAAAGTCTTTGGTAATAAATGTCATTGCTTTCTTTTTGTGTGTTTTAGTTTGTTTGCAACGCGATCAAATACCATCCAATAAAATTTTTAAAAATAAATATAGGTACGATATTAATTTTTTTTTTTTTTTTTATTACCTCATAAGGTAAAAACGGAACATAACACAACACGTAAAGGATCTTTGTGGTCCGTCTGTCTATCTGTCAAGATCATTTATCTCGGGATCGCGTGGATGTATTATGCTGGAATTAATATCAAATATTTATTTCACCATGATATCTCCATGCGAACAGATATTTAAGGTCCCCTGGAGCACAGACAATATCATACTTCTAGGATAACACAGTCAAAAGATATGGGCAAGCGAGATGTATCAATTTTGCTGCATTTTGTAAGAAATTCGCCGCGTAATCAAAATCTATAGAGTACCTTCCATAGACCTACAGTTATGAAATTTGGCACTAACTTACCATACAAATAAAGATAACAATCTGAAAAGTAAAATCTATAGATAGTTTATAGAAAAAAATCAATACAAACTTATATTTAGAATTTATTTTATACAAAATGAGTGAACGCAAACTTAACTTTGTCAATTTTTATAAGTTGTACTTCTCTCTTACATACAATCCTGAAATTGGTACAGAAGCTTCAGCAGGTGAGTCCGATTCCCATTTAACCGGTTTTTTTATATAAAAACGTTTATACATGAGTATGTGTCTTTATAAAAATAGTCGCAAATATGAAGCTCAAATAAGCTGTGAATTTACAGCTTAAAAGTAATTTTAGGCTACCTTTCAAGTTATATTAACAGCTTTTTAAAAAAGAACGCTTATATTATGACCTAAATACTAAATAGTCTTTGGACAAAGGCATACAAAACTATGTCGACATAAGTATAATTGTCATACAATGTCTATTTTTTTTCATAGAATTAAAAATAAAAGAACATCGTTGTAATATGTTTTAAATTGAAATGAAAACTTCTTTAGTTGTCTCTCTCTCTCCCTCTCTCTCGATAAGACAGAAAGGTAAGTAATAACTTATTCTGTTTTACATTAGTCAATATATACTAAACATATATTGAATATGTGAATCAATTTTTTTACGTAATTTTTACTGTATCTTAAATTTAACATTGTATATGAGAATAATATCTTAATACTCATTTACAATAACATAGTTTAACCACGCAGTACTGTTGACTATTTTTTATCAGCTTCATGCTGTATCCCACAGCAGGGATATGCACACAGCAGGGAAGGCAGAGGGAACCTCGTGTTAAGACACACCCTTTCCCACTTTCCACCGAGTTCAGGAGACATTGCGTGTTGAGTGGCGGAACTCAACGCCGCGCTTAGCCTCGAACATTGTTTAATATAAGATGTAAAAATAAAGTATAAATCTTATTAATATTATAAATGTGATGGATATTTGTCCTACTTTCACGCAAAAATGACTGAACAGATTTAGATGAAACTTCTCAGTAATTTTGTTTATATATCAGAATGGCACATAGACTACAATTATGTATAAATTTGGAAATAACATAAGAAGCGGGCGAAGCCGGTTTGAATGCCTACTTTTATTATAATTTTAAAGATTTAATTCTCACATTGGATGATATTTTTCATTTATTTAATCTCTGTTCTATGCCTGTGCTTTGATTACACTTTTCACTTTGTGGGCGTCACTGTGACGATAGTGTCATTCAGCTGAAAGGTTTAAAGAACGACTAAAAAGAACGAATGGAGCGGACGAGCAAGGCCTAACAGATTGCAATATACTCGTAGCAATGACTTTAACGTGAACATATTGTGTAATTCAAAAGAAAAAATAAATGAATTTATATAACGTTAAACTAAATTACTACCTTATAATGTACTAGTGGACCTGCGCGACTTCGCCCGCTTGAACTAAGTATACGAATATATATTAAATATATCTATGAATCTATTTTTCATTTTCGATATATTTCGATTAATAAGAAAAAAATATCCTAACAAATCAAAATAAGCCGAAAGTATAAGTAGTAAGAGAATTACCTACCTAGTGTTAAGACACTCCGTTCCCCACTTTCTGCCAAATTCTGGAGGCATTGAGTGATGAGTGGCAGAACACAACGCCGCGCTTAACCTCGACACCAAAGCGAAGAAATGAAAATATTAAGTTAAGTAAATATTTCATCTCCTCGAGTGGGGATCGAACTCACAACCAGTCGGTTTGACAGTCACACTTCGTGCCGCTGCGCCACGACTGGCCTCTAATAATTGAATGTTTGTTTTAATATTATTGTATTATGACAATGTCCACTACACATTGTAATTACATTTTATAATTATTCATTATTAAAAACAAAAATTGTATAGTAGAGACAAATTATGTCAACAGGATCTTAAAAGTATAATAAAACTTGAATAAAATTAATGAATAAAATTGATTTTAAAAATTTTTTTATAGGCTACCTATTAGTATTATATTGTCGTATTTAAATTCTCATCAAAGAACTTAACATCCTATTTGCATAAGATAATAAGCCACAAGATACTGTTGCAGAAAGACGCTTGGCTATTATTAGCCTCAGAAATACGGTGCCAGATTGTAAACGGCGTAATTAAATAATATTATGGTTGTGGGTTTGCAGCCCACTTGAGGGAATGACTATACTTTTATTTGTTATCTTTTTTTACATTTTGGCTTTTCTACGACAAAGCAATTGAGCAGTGTGGAGAACGAAGTGTCCTAGCACTAGGTGGTCTCTGCTTATATTGATAAGATTTTGCAATAAAAAAAATAAGAAAAACCTGTTATTTTTAACGATCTACTTACTAAATGCTAGAGATGTTTTGTTTTCAAGTCACACAAATTCCAGAAAATATATGAGAACGCGAATATTTAAATGAACTAGAATGTTTTATATGAATTAAATTAGAAACACCATACACACGCGAATTAGACAATGGCGGTGTGGCGCCACGACGATAATAAATCATTTTAAGTGTATAAGCCTGATGTGATTACTTATTTAATGGACCACACATATTGAATGTTAATATTAATGTAGAAACGTCGTTGTTTTATTATATTCTATTAGATTAGCAATGAGTGCGAGTTTGAATCTGTTTTAGAGATACAAACAGAGTAGTAGCTAAAGGAAGTCTAGTGTACATTCTGTTCTTTCCTGATACCTTCCGACCAATTTTTCATATTAAGACAATGCCACACTACGTCTTGTCTTATCTAATAAAATCAGCTTCACGCTATATCCCGCACACAGCAGGGTAAGCAGATCGAACCCATTGTTAAGACACTTCGTTCTCCACTTTTTGGCAAATTCAGGAGGCATTGAGTGTTGAGTGGCGTAATTCAACGCCGTGTTTTTGCCTGGGTGCCTGGGTGGAAGCGAAGAAATGAAAATATAAAAAAATAATAATTGATTGAGTGGGGATCGAACCTAATACTAATGATGATGATAGTAATAATATCTCTAAAGATATTATCTCTAAAGGAGGACATAGTGGCATCAGGCCACAGGTCAGACGTTTGTTATTAGAATATAGTAAACATGAAACTAGTTTAGTATTGGATAGAGTCTACATTTTTATTATATTTAATGATATTAATAAACGACGAGTCGAACTTGGAATATATATAATAAAATTTCAATGTATTACAAAAATACACGAATGTTCTTAATATTTTTTAATATATTTATGATCCCTTTCGAACTGATTCAAAGGCAAAAAATCAATCATGGGAAACTAGCACCAGATTCAAAAGCAATTTTGCTAACAACTATCAGCGTGAGTATCGACAACATACAATTTTATATACGTCATTATTATCATAGAACTCGTTGTGAAAAAAAATACCAATCATCCTTTGACATCGATTGTGAAATTTTCTTGTACATGTGAAAAGATTATTGTTAGATTTATTTCTAAGAAAAGTTAAATGGAATGTGTACTTTAAGAGAAACTGAAAAGTAAAACGAGAAACGATTTATTAAAGTCACTTTGAATATATTTTGTATTATGTCTTAAGCTTTACCTATTTTCCTTTAGGCTTTTACTCTAACCTTAAACTGAATTCTTTAACAGAACACTTTTTTTAAACAGAATTCTATTATATAAAAATATAAAATTTCAATAATTTGGCCTAATCTTTATTCCCAATGCTTAAATATACAAACATTTATTGAAAAAAATGTATGCGTTTAAATTTTTAGCAAGAACGACTGTCCTAGGTCGCGAACAAAACTGACCTAGATACAAATGATCTGGCAGCAATTCTACAAGGAATAGGAATATTGTATCGTATTGAAGCTACCGATGTTCAATTGACGACCCGTTTAGCAGAGAAAATGCTAAAAAAGTAATGCAAATCTTTTTTTTTAAGACTTTCATCTCTTTAGTATCGGTGGAACTACTTGTATTAAAGTTACTGCATTGAGGTATGTTGAACATTTAAAATTAAAAAGAAATAGATTTTATCACCAACCATTTTTTTAAGTGAATGCATTTAAAAGACAAATATCAATTCAATTAGTATAATATGAGATACTAAAAAATGTTAGAAATTATTAATAGGTATAACTTACAAGATCAAGATTATAATATCTTACATTATATAAAAAAATCGTCAAATGTTGTTTGTTGTATTGTACTGTACAATTGCAAAAAAAATAGTTATGACTAATCTAATTATTAACAGTTCCTCTTTTGATGAGACAAGACCTTGATTATATAGTTGGGGACAACTAGACTGGAATAACCACAACAAAAATAGACACTAAAGATGGCGTTACTAATAATTATGGAATATAACTAGAAAACTGATAATAGTATTAGAACGAACATGGATACCACATGGGAGCACAGGATTTTTTTTGAAGATTAAAAAAAAGAAGCATTTTCACTTCATTTTTGTCCACATAGTAGGGTAGACAGAGGGGGACTTTATTTACGAGGCATTACGTGTTAAGTGAAGGCACTCAATGCCAGTGATCGAACTAATTTAAATTGAATTCTTTCCCCCAAGTGGGATTTCAACCTACAAGCATCACGTTTTTTGACAGACGTAGTGCCACTTTCTATCTCTAGGTATATTATATTTCATTCTTATAGTTGCATCACAGTGCAATAATATTAAAATTAAATAACAAATAATAATAAACAAGGAATACAAGCATACAAGAAGTACAGCAAATAATAATATTTGCTTCACGTTGTATCCCACACATCGCAGGGTAGGTACAGGGAACCTCGGAATCCAGTGTATAGACACTCCGTTTCCAGTTAGACACTTCCGTTCCCCACTTCTGCTGAATTTTGGAGGCATTGCGTGTTAAGTGGCGGAACTCAACGCCGCGCTTTGCCTCGTTACCAGAGCGAGAAAACAAAGCATGATACATTTAATTTCTTCGAGTGGCACTCGAACCCACAACCTACCGCACGCTTGTGCTGCGCCACGACTGTCCTCAATAATTGATATAATTTAATTAAATATGATAAACTTATTTAATTAAACGTTACTTATTAGAACAAACGGTTTTTACTTTATTAATATTCGCTTTGAACGTTTATAGTCGGTATTATGTAAATCCCACTGTTCATTACACGCGAAACGGCAATGTACTACACCTCCAGCAAATTGCGCGAGAAAATCAGGTTCCAATAACGACACTGTCATTTATGTTACGTATAATTAAGCGAAATAAGCGGAATCTTGTTAACATTTTTCATAAATATGTCAGAATAATCCATTCTGCTTAAAGTGTCGTTTTTGTCATGCGAATGTCGCTCTTATCACAAGAAGATAAGGAAGGACTATAATATAATGATATATTGGAAGTAATATGTAATTATGGGAAGTATCTGGTATATTCTTAAACTATTTAAGCTTGAGTTCGTGTAATTCCTGGTAAGCTTAGCACTTGTTTATATTGAGTATGGTTCAGAATAAACAAGGAATAAATGTTACCACAATGTCAGACGTCGTTGCGCGGGGTTGTTGGTCCGATTCTCACTCGAGGGAATGAAATATTTAATATTATCGTTTACCCGCTCTAGTAAAAAGGCAAAATGCGGTGTTGAGTTGACTCAATAAATAAATATTTCACTTCCTCGAGTGGGGATCGAACCCACAACTAGTCCATTTTACAGTCACACTTTCTGCCTGTGCCTCACGATTGTCTCTATAAAATATTAAATTTTAAAATTTTAAAGCTTTCTATATTTTCATATTATTAACGGCGTATAATATCGAATATGATTACTTTTTTTCTTACCAAAATTTTCACCGAATTGCATATAACATTTTTATACGAAGCAATTTATATACAGCTTATTTATACCGAAGCGTCGTTGAATCGGTGGCAATATCACTTAAGTTTATAGCTTCCTTCGTGCTAACTGGCGATGTTATGCGCCATACTGTGTCTGTATCTAGATGTTAATTAAACCAGGCCACTGTAAATAGAACTAAATAGTATCGCGAATCTGATTTCAAATTTGTAGTGTCTACAAGTGCATGGATATTGTTAGGATTTAGTAAGAAATATTTAGACTATATTTATAATTTTATGGGGAACGGAGTGTCTTAATACTTTGTTCTCTCTACCTACTCTGCTGTGTGCGGGATACAGCGTGAAGCTGATTTTTCTTTTATAATTTTATACCTATATATCCATATGTAAGCCATAATAAACAACAAGCTGATTGACTTTTGCGCAAAAATCAACGACCAGAGCGCATTTTCCTTATATAATATTAAGAAGCTGGTCTTGTCGTATTCCGCATCAGGTTTTTCAGTTTTTAAATATGTATTTTCTTAGAGCGAAGTAGATCAATCACTGCCCAGAGTATAAATTGAACTGACAACCGTAGTGTGCATAGTCAGATAACTTCGTCTAATTAAAAAAAAAACATTGATTATTATTTTATTAACGTCATTTCGTGGCCATTTTCATGCTTTTATAGCTTCCACTTCTATACTTCCACTTCAAACATGAAATTAGTGCGGAACTCTCGGTGGGCGAGACGAACTGGCACTTGACCAGTTTTTTTCTTGAAAGTTGATAGTTAAAATGAAAAACGATATAGCTCAGACGGAAATAATACATTTTATGATCGCTTTTTACTAAGCGGTACGCTACTACGTTAGGTTACTAACGGTATATTAAAAGGCCAAGATGTAATTAAGCCGCGCCTGACATAACGCGTTAGCAATTATTTCAATGTATATAATTTTCGTAAATCAATTTAGTAAATTTTTATGTATATAGTTTAAAATTCACGCTGAACCCCGCACACAGCAGGGCAGGCAGAGGGAACCTAGTGTTAAGACACTCCGATCCCCACATATGTTGTAATGGATTTTTTGATTTATTTTATAGATATCGTCATAGCTTTATAAGTTTATGCTAAATCACTCTGTTCACTATACACTCATTAAAAATTATCAGTAGAAAATCAACACGCAACGCTTTGTACGATTGGTGTTGTGACTCACAAATTAATAAAAGTTTCATTATATTGATATTACTATTTTTAACTTAATATAGTAAAAATGTAAAGAAAAATAAAAAAAAAACATCCTCAATATACATTGAAATCTGTTAATTAATAAACGAGTTCAGTCTATTTACTAATCAAAATCGATGCAAAGGAATTATATAATCTTTATAGGATATTTCTTTCAATAATCTCCATCGGGTGATAAACTAAAAACTGCTCACAAGACAAAAGCGATACTATTAAATTGAATTGAGGCCATCGTATCCCAGTGGAACAAGGGTGTGACTGAAACGTGATGGTTGTGAATTCAATGGCCACTCGAGGGAATTAATTATTATTTATTAATACTTTCATATCTTCGTTCTGGCACCAAGGCGAAAGCCCGGCATTGAGTTTTTCCACTTAACACGCAATGCCTCGAAAAATTCGGTGGAAAGTTGATAACGGAATGTCTTAACACTAGGTTCCCTCTGCCTACCCTATTGTTTGCATGATATAGCATGAAGCTGATTTAATTAAGCTCCATTCTTGTGGTAAGACGGGTGAAGTGAAGACTTTCATTTTTATAAAATTAATTCTAAATATTATAACTTCCATTTATTGTGATATTTAAGAGATTCTACAATAATAGTATTATATTTTGATCATTCTTATATGTTTGATAGGTAGAAAAAAATAAACTTCTTTACTATTTTTTGAGAAACCGAAAATATTGCATAAAATATTTACAACTTTAAAAAAGATAGTTATTTAAACTGTAGTACATAAAAGCTTCCTCTACTATCTGACTAAGACAAATAGCTAAGTGCAAGAATGAAACGCTAAAGCTCGAAATTCGAGGAAAATATTCTCAGTGTATGGTAGACGTGCATTAAAAAGGATTTTTTTGGGGGAATTGCAGATTTTCAAAACATTGGTATTTTTTTTAGTTTCGTACTTGGACCTGCAAATAGCAATCACGCAGTGTTCAATTTTGGAGATATTATGTGTTAAGTGGATGAACCCAACGCACACGCTTGACAACAGAATGAGGATTCGAATCCATCTTGATGCTTGATGCTTGATGAACGCTGCATCGATATGTTACGACGACCTTAGTAAATTTCGTAAGTCTTATAAGTTCAATGATAAATGGATTGAAAAAGACACAACATGTACCTACCTATATGAACGATAGAATAGAAATACAGTATAGTAATAGTAACAATAATAAAAGTCTTTGTTTTAGGTACACCAAAAAAAATATACTAAAAAAATATAATTCCAGAATACACAATATACAATCCGCAGTGTTATCTCTAAAATGGTGATATATTTTTTCTTTTACATTTACATATGTCCCACATGTTTTGAGGTCGGAACCTAGTGTCAAGTTACTCAGTCCTCTTTTAGAAATATCATAATCCTAAATAACCACATCGCGTCGCAGTGAATCAACGTTTGACAGCAAACACGATTTTTTTTGTAAGTTTTGTGGCTACTCAAAAAGATGAATTAATTTCGTTCTTCGTTTTGGTAACGCAAAACGCGGTGTTGAGTTTCAGCACTCAACTCAATGTCTTTGCTTCTATATTACCATTTAGCGACAAATAAAAAAAAATGAGGGTTCCGTACAAATTTCATTATTGTAGGTCAACGGAAGTGTTACTTACAAATTTTGTCTGACTTAAGTGTGCGAGAGGATGCACTGATTTTGTGTGAATTGAATGATAAATGTGAAAGTTTATATCGATTAATACTTATTTAGAAAACGTATAAAAATTTAAACGCAGCAGGACTCGAACCCGCGCCTCCTGGAAACCGACCAGGCGCTCTGACCGCTAAGCCATGCGTTCTCGCCAAGCTGCGTCGAAATTTTTCGTATATATATCGATATTTTCATGACATATCAATAAAAATGCATTTTTGAAATTTGATCTGTTTTTATTGTACGTTCTCACTTTTATTCTCTCGCCAAATTTTATAATGCAGCAGTCCACAAACATATGATTTTTTTTCCTATCCTCCAAGAGACCGCAGGCTCGGACATTTAATAATACACAACAACAATAATTATCAGTTATTTCATCACAGTCTTGAAATAAATGGTATTGACAGACGGGGCGACATAAAGATAGGATTAGAAATCCGTTTTTTCTTTCAAAGTACGGAACCCTAGAAAATATCTTTGTGATAAATACATTTGCACATTTTCTACTGCGATTTGATACTTCTCGTCACAATTACACACAAACTGTATTGCAATTATATACTAGTATACATACACTCAAAGATTAGTCTCTCTGTCTTGACTTTTTCGTTGAAAAAATCCCATCGAATTATAACTTGAGTGAATGTTAGTGTGTTGTAAAGTAGATATATATTAATACTAGTATAATAGGTCATAATGAGTGAACCATGTATGACCTTTTCTGAGAAACTATCGTTTGATAAGTAATATAATAAATAATGTACATTTCAAACTCATAATATATGTATATAATTGAGGCCAGTCGTGGCGCAGGGGCCGGGCGTCAAATAAACGCATTGGTTGAGGTTTCGATTCCCACTCAGGAGAATGAAATACTTAATATTTTCATTTCTTCGCTTTGGTAACGAGGCAAACCGTCATTTCGCGTTGAGTTCCGCCACTCAACACGCAATGCTTGTAGAATTCTTCGGAAAGAAGGGGACAAAAGTGACTTAACGGGGAACGAAATCTTAACATTTGGCTTCCAGGTTCCCTCTGCCTACCCTGCTTTTTGGGGGATACAGCGCGAAGATAAAAAAAAGTAAATACATATTTAAAACGCCCATGTCATATGGGATTTAAAAATATTTATATTTATAGAATGAAATTGAGTCTGTGTGTCATGATGAAGTCTGTTGTAATAAAAATGCTATGAAAATTCATATCTTTTATATTGAAGTTGAAATGTATTTTAAAGTGTACGGATATCGGAAAAACATTAGTCGTGAATGGAAGGAGATATGACAATGGCTAGTGCGCTAGGAATAAAAACTTGACACAGAAAGGCGTTTCTCTTAAATTTGTTTTTTTTTAATCTTTGACGCATCTTCCAGGGCACTCTGCATCGTGTTAGGTTCCTAGAGAATAAATCTAGTGTACATACACTTTTTTTTCTTTTTAGAAGCATTGCTTATTAGTAAAGTTAGCCAATGATATATATTATTTAACCAGAAAGCGGCCTATGAGCATTTTAGCTTTTACGCTGTATCGTGCACATAACAGGGTAAGCAGAGGGAATCTGGGAACATAATGCTAAGACAGTCTGTTAACCACTTATCACCAAATTCTAGAGACGTTGCGTGTTTGGTGGCGGAACTTAACGTCGCGCTTTGCCTCGTTATCAGAGCATGTAAATGAAAATATTAAATACTCCATTCTCCCGAGTGGTGATTGAAGCCACAATCGTCGCATTTATAATTGCAGCCTTGTGCCCCTACTATCATGATTTTAGAAAATTCATAATAAAATATCGCTTGTTGATTTTAAGCTGAACAGAGTTTATACATTAAGTACCGGACAAGTATTTTTTTTTTATATTTTTAAAGTGTTATTCCACACTTTGGAAAGAAAAATACTTATTTAGAAAACTAAGCTAAGCTTATGATACTTCTCGCTCCACTTAGTGGTCAGAGCGCCTGGTCGGTTTCCAGGAGGGGCGGGTTCGGTCGGGTCCCGCTACGTTCAAATTTTTATACGTTTTCTAAATAAGAACTATTTTTTTTTCTCAATAACTAATAATAATAAATAGTAAATACACCAAAGACGATACTATGTAGAAGAAAATGCTATATGTATCACGTAGTTGTCGTTTTATGGATACTTAACAAGTACAGAGTAAAATGTAAGTAATAGGTACTTATAAAATGGCAAAAAAGAACCATAGAGATGTATACATCATTTTATAAACTATTTTTAAATTGGCCTAGGTCCAAAACAAGTTTAAAATAAAATAATTAAAAGGATATCTTTTTTTTATCTTTTAATTATCTTCCACCACTCAATTCGACGGAGAGTCATGAACGAGAGTGTTTTAATAGGAAAGGAGAGTATTAACACTAGAGTCTCAGGTTCTTTCTGCCTACTCTGAGTACGTGAATATAGTGTGAATTAGAAAAAAAAAACAAAAACAATCAAGAGATTTCCTAAAATATATATATTTTTATTTTTAGTGATTTAATTATATTACAGTTATTTCTTAAGAAATAAAATATCAAACCAATAGTATAAAAGTCCATATTTGTGCATTTTCGCCCAAAAACTACGAAACGGAGTTATTTCAAACTTTACAGTAACACAGCGGTTACACCAGTATAAAACAAAGCATAATCTATAACTTAGCTGTGTTTTAAAATATTTATTATATCAAAATTTAATTATTTAATAATTATTTAAGATTTTTTTTATTATTTTTCTTAATAAAAAATATAAAATTCTTTAGTGCGTCACGCCGTATTCAGCAGGGTAAGCGTAGCGGTAGTGCTAAGATACTCCGTTTCTCATTTTTTGCCGAATTCGGAACTCAACGCCGCACTTTTGCCTCGGCCAGAGCGAAGAAATGAAAATATTGAATATTTCATTTTCTCCAGTGAGAATCGAACCACCTGTTGCGTTTACTGTCACACTTTGTACCCCTGCGTTCCCTTCTCTAAAATAAATTAATTATGAACATTCAAAACAGTAGGTACCACTGCTCGGTAAGTTTGGTCTGTATACCACGGTCGAAATAGTATGACGTAAACAGCATTATGCACTGAAATTAGCTTCAACAGCCTCAGTCGGCTTTACGGTCCGGCTAAGATATATATCTTCTATTTAGGCTGAATAGAGCATTTGAAGAGCAAGGTAGTAATTGATGTGGTTTGGTTTATAATATTGTTAAGTACTTATCTTTATTGATAATAAAATCGTAGGAAACAATATACATTGAATATATAGAAGAGGAAATCTTAATTGTGGTATTTAATAGCGTAATACAACCAAAACAAGAGGTTTTTTTTGTGTGTGTTATTTATTCACACTAATCTGAGAAACGGCTTAACGATAAATACATTCAATATTGCATTTTTCACTACTGTATTTTGGCAAGCTTCCCTTAACATTTAGTATTTATTTTATTTCAGTCGTTTTATAAATAAAAAAGTAATACCATTTTAAAGAATGTTATTCGGTAAAATTGCTATAAATAACTGTTTTATTGGATGAAACTTTACATTTCAACATAGATATAGATATTGTTTACAAAATTATATTATTATTAGGAAGCAAAAGCTTGGAGCATGTCACTAGTTTTATAATAAACTAGTAAAAAAGAGAAGAGCTAAGAGTTGTTAATCATATATGAGACGTTCAAAGTGCCCGGAATAACTCAAAAACAGGTAGTAGGTTACAAAATGTGTAAAGACTATCCAATCCTATAAAAATAATGTTGAAGCGTACCAACGAACATGTAGCTTCTGAAACTAGCGCATTCACCCAAAGAAACGTTTCAGTTTAATAATTTTAGTATACGAGTATAGATACAAAAAAAAGTTTGTTCTATTAATAATTTAGCAAATAAGTAGCATGTCATTAACGATAATGAATCTTCCACGATAAACAAATCAAGAATTTACATATAAAGAAAAACCTAACAATATCTCCATAAGGCATAATCAATTTATGTGATGATATGGAAACCACGTATTGATGAACAAGATAATAATTTGTGGATTTGAATCCCATACCATCTCAAACCCCCATTTAAAGAAATATTTTTATATTCTGAACGTTGTAATACATATAACATTGTAATTCCCGACTACTAAGGAAGGATTATTTTTATATCTTATTTAATTTAATATTAGATCTGATTTTCTGTTCGAAGGAGTACACTACCCTTTAAGCACCACCAAGTACGATTTTTTCACATTAAAAAGACAAGTCTCGTTACGACAACAGTCGGTATTGCACCACCTGCTACTGGCACTTTCTCCTAAATCAAAATGCTCCTATGCATAGGCCCATTAGGAGAACGAAGTGATATATCATTGTATATGACATAAGAGTAAAGAAATATAGATTAAATAAGTGTTGAAAAAGAAGATAAATGATTTGAAAATTTTGAAATCAACTTTTCTATTTCAACTTCTTATTTCTTAGTAACATCCTACAATAGATGAAGAATCTCAATATTTGAAATAACAGAAAAAAAAGATCTATTTTCCTTTGTTCTCCAACCACATTTATAGTCTTTTGAAGTCTTGCTCCAGAATTTGAAATCGATTTAAAATTTATTTTGTAAAACGATACCCTTGATCTTTGCATTCCGTTAGATGAAGTCATAAGAATTTAAGAAAACCAATGAACTATATTAGCGTTGACAAAAATATCGGTGGCAAAACGGGGACATATCGAATGAATCTTTGGAATTCTGCCAGCGGTGGCGCTATCGCTTGCGATCTGTCTTGTTCTTGTATGACTGTGAGTTCTAGATAAGAAAAGTTTATATTTTATTATATAGAGTACGCAGTTTGATAGCAACGAGTATTGTATCTCGCATATAGCATATAGCAGGGTAAGTATAGGGAACCTGGGATCTTAGTGTCAAGACACTCCAATCCCATTAGCACACTCCCCACTTTTCGCACAATGCTCGAGGTATAGCATGTCGGGTTGCGGATGTCAACGCAGTGCTTTGCCTCGTTATCGGAGCAAGGAAATGAAAATATGAAATATTTAATATTTAATTCCCCCGACTGGGAATTGAACTCACAATAATAGATATAAGAATTCTGAAAAAAGTTTCGTTTCATTTTATTTCATCTATGTTTGCATTTTAGAAAGCTCTGTTAAATTTAGTATTATTCATAAGATTGTCAGTTATCGATTATTGTTAAAATTAGCGCCAGTATACTTCTTATATAGTTACGTAGAATAATGTATATTTTAATGCTATATACAGGAAATAACGAAAAGCTGCAAAAAGTAGTCATAAATTAACAAAATATTTCTTAATTGTTGTGCGGTAACTCTTCATTATCAAGCCATAACCTAATCTACTTAATTTTATATTTTTTTATGATTTTTTCTCTATATTTTTATATTGTAACTAGCTTTTCCCCAGGATTTTGACATATTGATAGATGTACCTAGGTATAATTACATTTCTAAGGTGTGGTTTACAGCCTCAATAAATATTATTTACGTTCTCAATTAATTAAAAAAAACAAAAGAAAAAAGTCAGCTAATAATTCAAATTTTAAAAAATCCAATTTCAACCCATAGTTCATATATTATTATATAGATTTATTGATATTATTAGTCATAGATTTACGCAAAAAATATGTATATAAAATAAATGTGCGTCTATTTTTGTGTGTAAAGTTAATAAAAAATAAAAAAAATAATATATTATATAAGATTGAAGATATCACCATACAAAAGTTCATTGTACTATGACGTCATATTTGAGAAAACATACCACCGTTATAAAGGTTGCCGTGACCGTCGGTTATTAGTATCCAGAGGTAAACCCAATTACCAAACAACGTGTACGAATGTTAAACTAAAATTAACTTTAATACAGAGAAAATAAAGTTGAAAATTTAACGCGTGTTTCCACATTTCACTAGGCCACGATATCCAAAAATCGTGTCTAATGTAATCTAATTATGATTTTAACAACACCGTTGAATTCTTATGTTCTCAAACTTTAATAATATGTAATTTTTATGTTTTCTGTTGTCTTTTGTTCTATTTTGCTATTGGTTTTTCCATTTTTCAATACTTATGATGATATCGCGGTGTAGTCGTGGGTTATTTTTTGTTCTCTGATTTAGTACATTCTGCACAGCGTAGTATCAAATTTTTTGTATTCATTACCTTTGCTGCTTTATGCTATGTGAATGCGGAATATGAATATATCCTATGCATATGGGAGATTAATCAAAAGTTTAAAATGATGACACATTTCTTTTATTTAAAAAAAAAATTATTATTAACATTTTTTTTTCGCGAAAAGTGAAGAATAATGTGGCCTAACATTCTCTTAGACTTCTCTTAATTTTGCGGGATGTGTTCCGCAATGAAGATGAAAAAATGTTAAAAACTAATAAGACTACTAAGAGTTGGATATACAAAATAATGAGGCTTTTAAGACTCTCATTAGTTAGTTTACCGTTTAGGCCACCGTAGTGCAACGTCTCACTGTCAGCACGACGGTTGTTTATTCATTCCCGTTTGAAGAAATTAATTATTTTTATATTGTGGCTATGGTAACGAGACAAAAAAGCTCCAGTAAGTGAAAACGGAGTGTTTTAACACAAGGTTCCCTCTGCCTAGCCTATATGACATAAAATAAGAATCTTATAAAAATGTTTACTTCAAAGTTATATTCCCATAGTCTCTTGTATCACAGAAATAGCTTTGGTTCTAATAAATAATCTTCAAATCAAGTACTGGCAACGCTGACATATAAAATTAAATTAACCTAAATGTCAAGAAACCAGATATAAAATTTATGATTCTCCGAAGTCTGCTTATATTATATGTAATATTATGCTGTACGATCTCCCTCCATCATACTAACGAGGAGGTCATCTTCACTTTTATAAGAAATATCAATGTAATTTTCTTATATAAAATTTCAATTAGTTTTAGTATGTCATAAATATATTCTACAGAATTTTCTGTTTTATGTTTATAAGTTTACGTCATTGCTTCAAGTTATTAATAGTCTTAAAATATTAAATGCTGAAATGATTTTAGAATAGAACGTTTTATAGTACAGCAGCTTCGCAACAGGGTAGGCAGAGGGTGCCTAGTGTCGAGACACTCGCTTCCCATTTCCCGCCGAATTCTGGAGGCATTGTTTGTTGAGTGGCAGAACTCAAGACCGCGCATTACACAAGAGCGAAGAAATGAAAATATTCAACAATTAATTTGCTCCAATGGGAATCGAACCCACAGCCTGTCACGTTACACATTTTTGCCCTTGTGCCTATTTTAAAATAGTTATTCCAGTAAGAAAAAAAATTGAGAACGGAACGTAAGCCTTTGTGATGCCGTCAAAGCGCTCGCGACATTTCACAAAAATATCTGTACAGAGATGCTGAAATCTAAATAAATTCTACAAGCTTATAAAAAATTCGATGTACCCCTATAAGGTCATATGGTTTATTTGGCAACGATCGCTTGGGCGGTTTCTAAGAGGCGCGAGTTCGAGTCCCGCTACGTCTAAACTTTTCTAAAATATAAAACAGAATGTATTATACTTTATCGATTTATTTTAGATTTATTTAGGAGAGACCAGGGGCCAGTCGTGGCGCAGGGGCACGAAGTGTGACTGTAACATCGACTGGTTGTGGGTTCGATCCCCACTCGAGGAAATGATATATTTATTGACATTTATATTTTCATTTCTTCGCTCTGATGTCGAGGCAAAGCGTGGCGTTGACTTCCGCCACTCAATATGCAATGCCTCCAGAACTCGGCGGAAAGTGGGGAACGGAGTGTCTTAACACTAGGTTCCCTCTGCCTACCCTGCTGTGTGCGGGATACAGCGTGAAGCTGATTTATTTATTTATTTTTATTTAGGAGAGAGCACCATACTGCATCGTAGTACAAACCACGTACACGGTGTAGAAATCTACGTTTCCAAATATTTACGATATTTTCCGAGTTCATTCACCGACTAGTTAATCAATCTTGCAGTGTCGACTCCTGCAAAATTACATGAAAATTTGTTATGCCATTTTCACTCTTATCACCGTAGCACAAAGTCTATAATGAAAGCATAATAATATTTTACATTCGTCTCTAGAGGCCGAATGTTGCAAATGTTGACACGAGCTCTTCAGAGATTTGCCGTCATCCCGATGACGCTTTCTAAGTAGTTGACCTAAATTTGAATGAGAAAAATTCCGATCAAAATTATAATTTGATTTTTTTAGTAATGGGACTTCAATTTTTACGTGTTTAAAAAATCTGCTTCACGCTGTATCCCGCACACAGAAGGGTAGGCAGAGGGAACCTAGTGTTAAGACACTCCGTGCGCCACTTTCTGCCGAATTCTGGAGGCATTGCGTGTTGAGTGGCAGAACTCAACGCCGCGCTTAACCTCGACACCAGAGCGAAGAAATATAAATTTAAGTAAATATTTCATCTCCTCGAATGGGGATCGAACCCACAACCAGTTGGTTTTACAGTTGCACCTCGTGCAACATTTTATAAATAGATTGCTTGTTTTTGTTAAGTGGACGTATATATACACACACAGAGTCCACTTTAAATAACTTTTAAAGAAAGTTTACATTAAATTATATGTGTATCATATAAATACATCAATACATGTATAGTTTAATGAATTGAATAGGAAAAAACCGGGATATACCACTTTATATTTTAAAGACCAGTAGTGGCGCAAGGACTGTAAACGCGACTGGTTGAGAGTTCTATGCCCACTCGCAGAAATAAGATATTTATTTAAATTTATATTTCTATCCTGTTCTGGTGTCGAGGCAAAATGCGGCGTTAAGTTCCGCCGCTTAACACGCAATGCCTCTAGAATTCCCCAGGAATTTTCTAGGTTCCCTCTGTCTACGCTGCTGTGTGCGGCTGTGTGTGACACAACGTGAAGCTGATTTATTTTTTTATATGTTAAAGCCCACGTAAACAAAAATGCTGGCGACGACTAGTACAATAATATAATACAATAGAATATAGATATTATTTTAGAATTTATTTACTCAGATGAATGGGAAAATACCTATAATATATTCTTTTGTCGATAACCTTCAACAAGATCAAGTTCAAGTTTAATCTTCCGTATAATAACATTTCTTGACACTGAGCAGTGTTTCACTTTCGCATATTAATGATAGTATTTACATACTTTAAAATTTATTTCTCTTTATCTTGTTGTGTGTGTAAATAAATTATTCTTGTTTCGTGTTTAAAATACTAGTTTTCGGTTTTAATCAGTTTTATATTTATTACTTTTTCTATAATTTTACTTTTTCCCGACTGCTAAGGAAGGGTTATGTATTTCGCACGTTTACGTAATTGAAAAATCGTTATATTTGTTTTAGCAGCCATCATGGCGGCTGTCGGACGCCATTGGAGTGAGACTGTTAATCCTAATAAACTATTGGGCTTGTTTTTTTTCTTTTCAACTTTATGCAATCGGGGTTTTTGTTTTTTTAAATATTTTTTTTACACCTATACATAATAAACCTCACATTTAGCTTAACTGTACAGTGCACATATAATTTTGTTTAGTCCACAGGGCCAGAGAGAACCAAGTGTTAAAACACTCGGTTCTCATGTTTTCGAGGTATTACGAGTTGATTGAAGAGTCTCAATGCCGTGCTGTTTTTAGGAACCTAAGCGAGGAAATTCATATATTTCATTCCCTCGAGTGGAAATTGAACCCACGTCCGGGGCTTTACGTTAGCGTTTACTGTCAGACGCTGTGCCGCTATGCCACGACGGCCTCTAGTATAGTAATTTATTTAAATCTTAAGTAATCCAGATATTTTTTGTATCTGGCTCCTACAAAACGTTGTAATAATATATTATCATCCAACGTTTGCGATTATTTTTTTGCAGATATCATTAATCATTGATATCTAACGGCATCAGAGACTACTTCTGACTTTACCCAAATTATAGCCCCGAAAGAGATATAACATTGTTGTACTTTCAAATGTTAGTTTGTATATATCGACATGACCAAGAAGATTTCTTAATCAGTTCCTTTATTTCTGAAGTCATCCCCGTTCTGATATGTGCTTGTAAAAGTACTGATAAGCTGCTTTCATCCCACCCTGTCTTCAGTTTTCCTTAGAGCCTCTGTTATTAGTTTGCCGATGATGTCCTTTAAAGTGAAAGTGAAGTATAGACCATCGGATGCGTGATCGGCCTCTTGGTATTTCTCCGTCTTCTTTGGCCACCGTTTATCGAAGTTCAAAGTAAGAGGACCAAAGTAAGATAATATTCTTTGGGAGTATATTGTGATTAATCTGGTTTTGGTTTTAAGCCGGTGGAGAATAGATATGTTTGTTTTCTTTACTATCCACGTTGGGCGCATTATTCTCCTTCAGCACCATGTTTCGAAAACTTAGATCTTCTTTCTGTCAGCTACGCGTATGGTCCAGGAGGTTTTGGAGGTTTTCTATTTGATTTTTGCTGAATTCTTGTTAATTTCTTATTCTAATTGCATTTCTGGCCATTTCCGTTCTACGCCTACGTATGATTTTTTTTTTACGCCAAATCTCATTGTTACATCCTCTGATTACTAATCAAAGACAGAGAAAGTCCATTATGACCCCCAGATTAGGTAGCAAACAAGCGGAGCTGGTGAACTCTGTCAACGTACATAAAATTGGTCTTTGCTCTGTTGATCGTGAACCCAACCAAAATGCTTTCGTTTGTCACTCTTTTAAACAATTCCACTATCTCATTCTCTAATGCCGCCAACAGTGTGGTGTCGTGTGTGGTATTAACAATATATATAACGTGCATACTGTTCTGTGACTGCAACGGGGTCGATTTTTAACAATGCGCGGTGCTTGTCAATATTTTTATTGCATTAGTTGTTTCTTGATCTTCACATATTATAATAAAAATGAAACTATTCAGCTTCACGCTATATCCCGCAGAGTAGGCAGAAGGAACCTAGCGTTAAGACACTCCGATCCTCACTTCACCGTTTTTTGTATTGAGTGGCAGAATTCAACGCCGCACTTTGCCTCGACACCGGAGTAAGGAAATGGAAATATAAATTTAAATAAATATTTCATCTCCTCGAGTGGGGATCGAACCCACAACCAGTCGGTTTTACTCTCACACTTTGTGCCCATGCGCCACGACTGGCCCCAAACTGTTCGTTGTCTATATATTAAAGTTATATGAGAAAATTTAATACTGGGGGCATTTACCAAAATAATAGAATCCAAAACAATCATTTAAAAAAAAACCTGTTTCCTGTGCGTTTGTCAACGCTAATCTCAGATATACAGTTTTCACTTTAATTTTGGTAAACTTCTTTAACAGGTTTTACTTTAATAGGCAAGAAACCAAAGAGCAGTGTTGTTTTCTACATTCAACAGAGGGACCTCATTCTAGCTAAAAATGTACAAAGGAGTGAAACTTAAAAAAAATCATAAATTTACACAGCAACTAACAATACATATACAATTATGTATTTGATATAAATAAAAAATTAGCAGTTTCCGTCATGGGAATAAAATATATATTAATATCGATGATATACATTATCTTTAACCGGAACATAAAACCGGTAGGATATAACTCATAATGTGTAAATAGAATATAATTTTAATAATATATGTTGATTTTATTCATAATAAAAGAAAATAAATATAGCATATTGGTGCCAAATAGGTTGTTATGTTCTAGATCTATATTTATTTAAGTTTAACGTTTTCCGTTCAAATTCGGGACATTGTGATAACATTCGTAATAACAAGGATGACGTTTTTAAATCTAAACTATTTTTCATTTCATTTAATTTTAGTAATGAGATGTCTATTCCTATGCAGGTTAATGAGAAACATAGGTATACCTAACGATTATTGTATAATTTTAATTAAGTTTAGTTGAATAAAAAATAATTGTATTTAATTATTTTTCTCGTGATTTATTATATTGTCTTTATACTTTACTTAGTATCTTGCTTAAGTAAGCAAAATGCGGCGTAGAGTCGCCAACACATTATGCCTTCTTTAACATTGTATGTTGAGTGATGGCGCTCAACGCTGTGCTTTGTCTTCTTGTCAGAGCAAAATAAGTAATTCCCTTGAATGGAAATCGAACCTTCAACCGTCATACTTACAGTCAGAGACCGTACTGCTGTGCAACGACAGTTGCATATTATATTTATAAATCAATGGAAAACAAAAAACAAAGAAGCATGAAGAAAATAAAAAAGAATTGAAAATTTGTAAATGGCTCCATATCCAATAATTTTATAAATATTCTATGTGCATCAATCGTGTCATATCCGCCATTTATCGTTTTGTCAACATTATGTTAATATCATGCAAATGTCGATTATAAATCTCCATAATAGGTACGTTTGCGTTATATCCAAATGATTTAGTTGTTAGATATTGTAAACAATATTTTTACCTGTAATTAAAGATAATACTGAATGAAATATTTATTTCTTCTCCGCTCTAGTGTTGAGGCAAAATGCGGCGACGAGTTTTGACACTTAAAATGCAATGTCTCTAGAATTCAAAGGAGTAATAAGTAGAATTTCTAGTGAAAGTGAGTTATGTCAAGATTGAACCCACAACTATCGTGTTTAGAATCAGAAGCTGTCACACTGTTTCTGATAGCCTCTTCTAATTAATATTTAAAATAAAATGATATACATTTTATTATATTGATAATAAAATGTATTTATAATAAAATGCATAATTATATGAAGAACGGAACTAAGTGTGCTCTGTTATTTCTACGTTTGCATTTTTAATTATTTTTTGTATAAGGTAGAGGTAATAGGAATAATCCAGAG
Organism: Heliconius erato x Heliconius himera; assembly: GCA_013421005.1. Lineage (NCBI taxonomy): Eukaryota > Metazoa > Arthropoda > Insecta > Lepidoptera > Nymphalidae > Heliconius > Heliconius erato x Heliconius himera. The sequence goes on along the minus strand of JAATLQ010036396.1, from coordinate 14,432 downwards.
TTAAATATAATTTACAAATGAGATTTTAAGAGATTTTTAAAAGGTTATATTTAACATTGAACCCTTAACTACTGACGTGCACTACTGTGACGTATTGTCGATCGTATGTGTTTTGAATGTCTGCTATTACATAAATAGAGTGGAATACTTACTATTCCATAGTTTCTCACTGTGTTCTTGTGTTTTTCAACACTGCGTTTTCTTAAATTACTCTATGAAGGCGTCTTATAAATATTTTTCTCACAATTTTACACACATATCAAATAACAGTTTAACTTGAAAACTATTTAACATTTATTGTTAAAATTATGCTTAATTGTAAATAATAATTTTTATTTTGTTAAATTTTAAAGCATTATCATTCAAATGATATCATTCAAATGATAAATATGTTGTATAAAAATATTAAGTTTTGGAAACAAGTTTTTGAATCTGTGCCCTTTAAAATACCGTCGAAGCTCTCTCTTTAATTAGGCTTTTAATTATTTTTGTACAAGTTTAGATCTCACTTAATTTTTGTGTGGTCCAGCGGCACAAGTCAAAGGATATTTAAGAAGATACCTTCTAAGAATGAATCAATATATCTTCAGGTCGTCCATTTTTTTGTGTATCTGTATAATTAAGTACCAGAACAGTCGTTATAGAGGCTTCATATTTGTTGAACTATTGTAATAATTATGGTACAAGAATTTTTACTTTGGTAGATGGTGATAAAAACGCGGCATCTCAATACATATTATAATTCGAGCGAGTGTTTTATGTGTAAAATGGAGACTTAGGGCACTAGGCAGTACAGAACGTAATGGTAATCGTTTTTAAATATATTTAGTTTTTTTTTATTTAAATTATTTTGTAAAGTAGGAAAAGCAAGTGTTTTAATGGAAACTTAACTTAATACTAGGTTCCCAGGATTTCTCTATAAACTCCGTTATGTACAGGATGCAGTCTATGTAAGTAAATGTTCTAATTAATATAGAACATGTGTTTTAAATATTAGTACTTTTTATCGTCTTCACGATATATACCACTCACAGTAGGATAGGTAGAGTGAATGTAGTGCACCACTTTCCGCTAACTCCGGAATTCGGCGGAAAGTAGGGAACGGAGTGTTTGATACTCTGCTGTGTGCGGGATACAGCGTGAAGCTGAATATTTAATTTCCTCGAATAAGGATCGAACTCAAAAATAATCGCATTTACAATCAAACACTTGTGCCGCTGCGCCACGACTGGCCTCAGTATTACACTAGAGCTTAACAGAATATAAAGTTTTTCATTAAAACTCCATTGCAGTCTGTGGTCGAAATTTAATTAAAAGCACAAAAAGCTGTGACATTGTGATTAAAAGATTTGTAATTGTACTACTCCGTAATGTTATTCAATTATATCGCTGGTATCAGTAATAAGCCTCGATTTTGTAAATGTTAAACTTTTATTGCAATAACTGTTCGATCGCAGCTTCGATTTTAATCCTATTTTAATTATATTTTGATTTTTTAATATTTATTCGGAGTAAAAAGTATTTAACTTGTGTATTGCTAGTACTATTTTGTATTTTTCGTCGAATCAAAAAAAAAATGAATATTATTTTTATGCCAATAAATAAATAATGTACAGATAATAAATAATCTATACATATAATAAAACTGTAACTTTTCGCTGTCTTTATATAGAATATATATGAGGAAAAATATTATTGGGGGCATTTATTTTTTACTTTTTTGTCTATTTGTAGTGCGTTTGTGCACGCTTATCTCAGAAACGCCATTGACGATTTAAATACAGTTTTCAATATTAAATTTTAGTGGACTTCCGTGACTTTTAGCGTTTGATTTATTTTAATCAGTTTATAAATAAAAAGTTATATCATTTTCATGCGGATGAACTCGCAAGCGGGTTGCTACTGTAAAAACTATATTTGAAATCTTTGGAATCAATCTCAATTTAAAGTCCATGATTTGCCTAACTTAATATTATGTTTATTTAATCAATCATTGTGGGATAAATATTGTAGTGGGAAGCAATGGTACAATTCGTTTGACTAAAAAAGCAAACATTTTTGTAAAATTTAAACGCTGTTAGATTTAAGTGCATTTAAATTCAAATATATAACTATAGTCAAATAACTGAAATACTACTACATTCTTGTTAATAATGAAAAACAGCTTTGCGTTTTTTCCTGCATGTGGCAAAGTAATATTTTTATAATATTATTAACATAAATTAATTTAGAAAATAAATATTTAATTTTTTAGGGTACGTCTGAAAACTATAATAAAATATCTAACGTATGGTATGTTTTTGATAAATATAATAACGAATCTCTCAATATATTTCACTTTGCATAGAAATCAATCCATTAAGATAATCACAGATGAATTTTAATGTTGTAATTTTTCAAGATCTTCGTATATGAGACGATGTGTACTTAACCCTAAAATATTAATGGGTTATTTATTTGGCAGGATAATACCAAATGATATAGTCAAATATATATTTTAAATGAAAAGTATATTTAATTTAACTTTCATTGTTAGATAATAGTATATGATTCAAAGATTTAATCTAAAATTTTATACAGTAATATTAAGTACAAAAAAAAATATATAACACGGAAAATTTGTGGAACTAAATATTTTTATTTACCTTTTCAATTTTGTATATAATTTTTGTTGGCAAGAAGATTCGAGATTCGAGACATTACTTATTATTAATATTATTCGTAAAATAAAGACAATAGAAACATTTCCATGGGTCAAGTTTTTGACATATGTATCATATATCATATTTGTTCCAAATTATAATTTTAGGGTTAATTGTATTTATAATCAACATGCAGCATTTGAATAAGATATCAAAATATTAATAGGTGCACGTATAGCAACACATCATATAATACGGAATATTTTATTATAGTAAAGCCCCTCGTCTTGCTTTGCATTTTGCTTTGCATTAATAGGGACGGATGGAAGAGACAGCTTTATACTTTCTTTAATAAACCAAGGTAGGAAGAGGGAACATAGTGTTAAGACACTCCGTTTCCCACTTTCGGCGGATTTTTTCAAGACATTCGACACAAGACAAGACAACACGAGACAAGTCGACGCCGGTTTTTTGTCTTGGTGCCAGAGCGAAGAAATGAAAATATTTATAAATAATACTTCATTCCCTCGACTGGAAATTGAACCCACAATGGTTGCGTTGCAGTGCCCCTACGCCATGACGGCCTTTAAAAATATTAACCAATTGTTTTAGTTGCATACATTATATAACAAGTAAATATATTTATGGCGACCGAAAAATATTAAATGCTATGTCCATTAATACTACCGTTGACACCGAAATTTTTCAATGCATCATGAGTAGTAATACTCATGATGCTCCTAAATGAATTTAAATTCGGAGAAAGTGTAAGCGTTTCCTGAATATTGTTAGAAGATAACGCATTGGGTTTTTCCACTCTTTAAATAGGAGGAAAATGCAGTAAATGTCATCAAGTCAAGTAGTAATAATATTGGATGCCAAAATAATAAAACATGAAGATTGTGGGATTAAATTAAATGTCTCGTAGTTGTCACCTATTTACATTAATTTATGGCTGCGAAATTCTAGTTTTGACTAACAGTGGTATTTTTCATGTAAAATAATAGATGTTATGTAGTTTTATTCACATGCTATTATATTAGTATCGGGTTTAAAGACAGAACAACAGCAAACCATAGTATGAAAATTGGCAGAAAGTATAAAATTTTTCCTACCAAAAAAAAAATTGTAATTGGAAGACTGCAAAAAAGTAAGCAGTTGATGCTGAGAGCGTTATAAAAAGCACCAATTAGCCCAAGCACCATAAACTGCCTTCGTATTTTTCAACCCTTATTCTTGTCAAACAAAAATTACATCTGAAAATAGCTCAGACACATTTTCACTAATATCATATTCATGAACGCGTCAACTTGGCTCCATGCATCACTGAAGATGCACACAAAAATGTATCCAAATACCCAAATAATAAGGTTTATATTTGCATGTTACTTGTTATCGCTATATTACTAATAGGAATACCGTCATACAAGTCGGTTTTGACGTCTCTTGTGAATTTCGGTGAAAATCTTTTTGGCGTTTTGTTTATCGTATGCAAAGTGCAATAGTGCATTGTTTGAATGTGATTTTTGTGGGATATATTTCTAAGTAGATTAGAATGTGGATACTGTAGTTATTACTAGCATAGATCAATTTGGTGGAGTTTATACTTAGGTATTTATACATTTATAGACTTAAATGTTCAAGGTTGCTTTGATAAAGATCTGGCATCTTTTTTGGGTTATTTAATTTTGCATATTTTCTACTACACATGTGTATATAAAACTAGCGACACAAAGGCGGCTCCGCCCGCTTAAACTTATTGTTATTATATTATATAAAATTAAAATAAATAAATCAGCTTCACGCTGTATCCCGCACATAGTAAGGTAGGCAGAGGGAACTTAGTGTTAAGACACTCCGTTCCCCACTTTCTGCCGAATTCTAGAGGCATTGCGTGTTAAGTGGCAGAACTTAACGCCACGCTTTGCCTCGACACCAGAGCGAAGAAATGGAAATATAAATTTAAGTAAATATTTCATTTCCTCGAGTGGGGATCAAACCCACAAACAGTCGGTTTTACAGCCACACTTTGTGCCCTGCGCGACGACTGGCCTCAAATTATATAAAATACTTACATAAATTGGAGCATGTGGTATTCTGATGTTTAAGCTATATTACTGTAAAGTCTCATGTAAATCGAATTACTGAATTGATTTTGAGATTACTGAGATATCTATCTATCTTTAGAAACTTTCACATTTGTTATATTAAGTAGTACTTTTCTAGAACTAAGTGACAGAGAATGTACAGACAGAATTAATAAACGTCAAAATTTAAAATTCTTTTGGGAGTTATAAAAACTAAATAGCACTATGATTTTATATTTTATAATAGACACAAATGAAATTATGGGTGACTCGTACAAAAATTTGATATCGTATCATAATATTATTTATATAATATGTATTTATACATACATATTATATAAATACTTCAATCTATGGAGTATAATAGTATATTTTATTATTTCCATTTTCACGCTATGTTATACAAAGCACGGCGATGAGTTTCGCCACTCATTAAGCAATGTCTCTAAAGTTAGACGGAAAGTAAGGGTCGAAGTGTCTTAAAATTGGGTTCCCTCGTCCATCCTGCTATCTTCACGCGGGAAGCACGCTTTATTTCGCTGCACATCGTTTCAAATTTTTATACGTCCCCATAATTTAACGTGATGATATCCACCTCCGTTTCGAAATCATTCCCTTACGACATAAAATATAGCCGTAGTAACTTATTAACATTCCACGATACTTCAAACCTTCCAACCTTCATCCGATTTTATAATAATTTGATACAACTGAAGTTATAGGGTTGCCAGTACATAGAAAAAATGAATTAAGGAAGAAGTACGCTAGCCTTTTAAGCCATATCTTTTGGTACAATTTGTCTGTATTGCATATATTTAACAGAATAATATTTTTTTTAGGATTCAAGCTTTATCCCATATATAGCAGGGTAAGCTGAAAGATACTATTGTCAAAAACATACCATTCTCTACTGTTGATCCGAGTTCTAAACATTTATTGTTGAGCACCGCTCTTTGTCTTGCTGGTGCGGGAAAATGAAGATAAATCATATCTCATCAGAAGAGTGGATATCAAACCCACAGCCATCGTGTTTACAGTCATGTTTGTCACAATGAACTTTATTATGGGATATTATTTAAATTTAACACTTATATAATTTATTATTGAATAAATTTAACAGCTACCAACCCTACTTGGAGATACGTAAGATATCGATACTCTGTCAATTACTATAGATCAAAGCGTGCTCCCGAAGCTTATACCTCTGAATTTGAATATTAATGTTTTATTCCGATAGTTTTTGATAAGCGTACGAAGATATATTTAGAGTAAGCAGAGGGAACCTGGGATGCTGGTGTTAACTTTCACATCACTTTTTCCCGAATTCTGGAGGAATTGCACGTTGAGTAGTGGAACTCAACGCCGCGCTTTGCGTGGAGGCGGAGAGATGGAGGTATATTTTTGTTAAATACTCAGCATCATGGGAAATGTAACATTTATTATATTTGGAATTATTGACTGAGAAAGTTTACATTAGTTTTCAGTTCGCGATAATTGTGGACTTGACATATCAAGTCATTTAATAATGGTAATTCATATTGATAATACAATGTAAGTATATTTATGGTTCAATATAGACTAAGACATTTTGGACAATGTCTGGACTTTAAGCGTGATGGTTGTGTGTTTGATTCCCCTTAACACTAAAGAATTGATTTCATTTCCGAGAAAAGAAGAATATTTATTTAGAAAACGAGTAAAAGTTTAATACCGTCCAAGTCTTATGTTCTTTAGGTCAGAGTGTTTGGATGGTTTCCAAGGGGCGCGACTTCAAATCTCGCTATGAATAAATAGTTTCTTTATTAAGTATGAAATAACATTTAAAATGTTAAAAATATTAATTTCCTCACTTTAGTAAGACAAAACGCGTCGTTATATTCCACCTATCAACTCACAACGTTCGAATTCGAATGGAAAGTGTGGGACGGAGTGTCTTCACAGATAGAACTGGCATAAAGCTTAAAGTTGAAAAAACAACAAGAACTAAACGATTCAATTATTAATATGAATATTTATTTACTTCTAATATATGTTTATTATATTCCAATTTACATTGTCTGCATATAATTATAGAAGATGAACGCGACTGATAATAATTTATGGATTTATCCGATTTCGTAATCTTATATGGGACTGCATACCGATAGTCGGTAATTAAATATTACGTAAAATTTATGTTCAAGGTCAATTAATGAACTTTGTATACATATATTTAATAAATAAATAGATATAACGGATTGAGATCAGTTGTGGCACAGGGCCGTGTGACTATAAGCTCGACAGGTCCGAAACGATCACTAGAGAAAATTAAATATTTAATATTTTCATTGCTTAACTTTTAACGAGGCGAAACGTGAAGTTAAGTTATAATGGGAACAAATGTCTTAACACTAGGTTCCCAGGTCCTACTCCCCCTCTACCTACTGTGCGATAATTTCAACCTTACCACAACTTTTTAACATTTTTAAAGTGTTATTCCACACTTAGGAAAGAAAAAATACTTATTTAGAAAAAGTGTAAAAGTTTGAAACTAGCGGGACTCGAACCCGCGCCTCCTGGAATCCGACCAGGTCGGTTTCCAGGAGGCGCGGGTTCGAGTCCCGCTACGTTCAAATTTTTATACGTTTTCTAAATAAGTATTCTTACCACAAATTACCACAAATCAATATAAAGAGTACCACACTAACAATATCCGATCGTTATCTATTCACCACTATTAACCTAACTTAGCTCTAACTGTTTTACATGCAAGTTAGTTATACAAGTTGTTTGTAACTCCATTGTTCTCATTCATTTGGATAACTAAGTTGTGATGATGGAGACGGTAACTGGCTTGGGGAAGTATAAATATATGTAAATAACGTTCGATATGCCGAAATCCACTTGATTTAGTAAATTGCTGTGAGTGCAGCGTTTTAAGTGGTGGAATGCTGCGTTTTGCTTACCAATGGTCAGTAGTTTAAGTTTGGAACTTAAAGCTTCAGTTCATATACATGTTAACTGAAGCTTTAAGCTCCAAACGGATCCAGATGGTCCCTAGGTGAAAATCGAAAGTAGAAAATTGCAAAAACCGATTTTCAAAAAAAGGAATTAACAATTCGTCGGAATCTTTTTTTGATGTATGTTCAGAGATTATTTGCCCAATACAATTATGTGCTTGGTCGAGAAGCATCTTTTTCAGGTCTACCCATCGCTTAAAATCGTAAAATAAATTAATTTTAAACAAAAAACAAACCGACTTCCAACAAACTAAAAAGTATGAAATAAATTTACTTAAATTGAATTTGTTAAAAAAAATTCAAGAAAGATTCTATAATTTTGAAGTCGATGTATATTTTAGTACAATAAAAAATATTACATATATTCCGTTTCTCAACACGAAATATCTCGCGTTTGGTCGGAGAGCGGAAAACGGAGTGCCCGATGTACATATTTTGGGGTAATGGCAAAATATGGACGGACGGACTTGGAGACCGTGACGTAGCGGATAAGCTCCAAGAGCGTCGCGTGAGATGGTTTGGTCACGTTACGCGCCAGCCTAAGAACTATGTCGGATGCAAGTGCCTTGCTATGTCAGTGCCTGGAGTGAGACCTCTCGGATGCCCAAGGAAGCGCTGGTTGGATGTCGTGATGCAGGATATGAGAGCAATGGTCTAACCACCCAGGACGCTAAAGACCGTGCAAAGTGGAGTAGATTGAGCAGGAAGGCAGACCCTGGCAAATAGCAGGGAAGAAGAAGAAGAGGCAAAATATGTACAACAAAACAAAGCGGCAAGAGCAAAGTTGATCAATTAAGTATTAAGACCTATATGTAAAACAGACTTATTAGTAATACCAATCTATTTTTATAGCATTTACCATAAACTAGTGTAAATAACTATCTAATTTATTATTCATATAATGGAGTATGGCGGTGCTTTATATATTGTAATTCAAGTAAATTTTACAGATAATAATGTCACAAGCTTATAATCTGCAGCTCCCTAAAGGGTTAAAATAGATTAGGATTTTAATTGGTACCTTTATTTTGAATTTGCGTACTGTTATTTACGTATAAAGTTTATTTGCACGAAGTTAGATGTAGGCAGAATTAATAATTCATTTATTATAATTATTCGGTATGTATAGGATTTATGGTAATATTTTCATATTTTTTTAGAGAAATAAAAGTTTATCTTTTAATATATTTTGATTAGAGACCAGTCGTGGCGCACTTTGTACACCACAAAGTGTGACTGTAAACGCGACTGGTTGTGGGTTCGATGTCCACTCGAGGAAATGAAATATTTATTCAAATTTATATTTTCATTTCTGCGCTCTGGTGTCGAGGCAAAGCGCGGCGTTGAGTTCTACCATTCGGCACGCAATGCCTCTAGAATTCGTCGGAAAGTGGGTAACGGCACTCCGTTGTTGTCTTAGCACTAGGTTCCCTCTGCCTAACCTGCTGTGCGCGGGATACAGCGTGAAGCTGATATATTTCTTTATTGCATTGCATTGTGTTGCATGGACATAAGCGTGCTTAAATTGAAACACGCATCATAAAATCTAACATTATTTTTTTTTAATCTAACTAAATACAAAACACTCTACAAACTAATATACTAGTTGCCAGTGAGGTATACTACAAAATAAATATCCATTCTATTCGTGTAGTAAATATAAATAGCGATGAAGTCACGTTACACAGTTTGCCGACAATGTTAGAAAACCTGTTGAATTATAAAATGTCACTAAATTATACTAATAGTATATGCGAATGTTCTGTGCATCTGTCTATTACGTCAAAAGTACTAAACCGATTTTAATAGTTCAATACAAGGAAGATCGTAAGAAAGCTACCTTTTATCGTAATAAAGAAATTGAAATTGGGCAGGAAATTTAGTTAAGAAAAATATAATAAATTTACATACAAGGAATGTGATACTTAAAAAGATGTACAAAAAAGTCCGCGATAATAACGCCTAAAAATAACTCACAATAACCACTTTTCCTTTTACATATTACAAAAAAATCCCCGGCTTTGCACGGGTATGTTATCTCAACATAAATAAGTTGTACTAAGCGTTTAAGAAATTCGACGTAGTTCGATGCGAACGTATGGTTTAGTTAGCGAAAGCAGTTGGACGGTTTCCAAAGAGGCGTGGGTTCAAACCCCGCTATTTTAAAATTTTTAGACGTTTTCTTAATAAGTATTTTTCTTTCCCAAGTGTGGAATAACACTTTAAAAATATTTAAAAAATATTTATTACAACTCTTATTGACTTCCGAACGAAAGGGCGCGAGATGTTCACAGAAAGAATATTCAGTGATTTTTAATTTCTTTAGCTAGCTCGATATGACTTTGATTTTTCGATATAATTATTAAAATCTATGTTTTTCTATATAAACATTTAAAAAAAAGTCAGCTTCACGCTTTATCCCGCACACTGCAGGGTAGGCAGAGGGAACCTAATGTTAAGACACTCCGTTCCCCACTTTCTGCCGAATTCTGGAGGCATTGCGTGTTGAGTGACAGAACTCAACGCCGCGCTTGCCCTCGATGCCAGAGCGAAGGAATGGAAATATAAATTTAAGTAAATAATCATCTCCTCGAGTAGGGACCGAACCCACAACAAATCGGCTTTACAGTCACACTTTGTGCCCCTGCGCCACGACTGGCCTCAAACATTTTTGTATATAAACATTTAGCTCAGTAGATATTTACTACAGAAGAAACTTCAAACGACTGGACCATCAACGCATTAAGAAACAAAGAAGGCAATGAATTATTCATTTTCGAACTGTGAGCTAGGACGCGTAGTAATTAAACATGACTTAATTCAGGACACTGTCGATCTAGGACGTAATCTAGGTCGATCATATCACCTGTATATTTATAGTATGTAATTGTTAACCTTATTTTTAATAGCCTTCTTGAATGGCTCTTAATATATAAAACTTATAAAATAGAGTTTAACGCTTTTTGAATGTTTTTATTCATATTAATATTAGTTTTATAGTTCGTGGTTTGTGTTTCTGACGCGATGTTTTAAATATTATATAGGTTTTATTATATATGTGCTGTGTGTTGTATCGCCCAAACAGGACATACAGTTAAGACTCTCCGTTCCCCACTCTCTGTCCAATTTCCGAAAATATAAATGTTAAGTATTTTTTGTCTTGTCACTAGAACTAGGAAATGAAAATAATTACCCCGAACAATCGAACCCAAAGCCGTCGCGCTTACAGACAAATTTTGTGGCACTGAGCCACAAGTCGTGACCCACATCTTCTTAACGTATGCACTTGTTAAGTAATACATTAAAAAAAATGCTTCTTAAGAAATTATTTTAAGTGGATTATTCTCGTATATACTTAGTAAACCTTCTAAAACTTATGGCATTTGAAATATATTTTCATATAGCAATGTACGAGTATATGTATCCTATTATTTTCTTTAAAATAGTTTTACTTATAAACATATCGCGAAAGCAAGAGATATTATAAAAACAAATTGTGGGGCAGCATCTAGTAAACGTCTAAAAAGACATTGATGGCCTCATGATGATGTTGTAATTAAGTATCTTTAAATCTTACAAAACAGTAGAGATCGTCGTTGCTCAGGGGCACAAGGGTGTGACTGTAACGCGATAGTTGTGAGTTCGATCTCCACTCGAGGAAATGAAATATATATTTAAATGTATATTTCCATTTCTTCGCTCTAGTGTCTAGGCAATGAGCGGCGATGAGTTCCGCCACTCAACACGCAATGCCTCCAAATTTCTGCGGAAAGTTGGGAACGGAGTGTTTTAACACTAGGTTCCCTCTGCCTACCCTGTGTGCGGGACTTAGTGTAGTTAGTGTATGTTAGTGTATTTTGTTCGTATACTCAAAATTAAGCTTCAACTTGTATAAGATAAATCTTAAACCTTTCTTCTAATCCAAACAAAATGCAACATTCGGTTCAATCACTTCACACGTTACATAAAGGAGGAAATCTAACTGATTTATTATTATTATTCTTGTCGATTTCTTAGATCTCTTAGTGTAAACATGCGTACATAATATAACTTCAGATTTTAGAGAGAATTAAATTGGTAAATCGAGTTAAAGTTCCAAAATAATAAAATGTACTTAAGACTAATGTCCATTATCAATATAATTCAAATGCTTAAAAGTTGAAGTACCTACTTTGCTTTAAATATCTCGATGACTTAACTCAAGCGACAAGTATGCGAGCTGCGCTTTCTGAGAATGCTTAACCCTTCAATTTATTAGTACATAAATAAATACTAGCCTCATATCATAAATATTTATTATATTTCTTTACAATGTAAGATATCGTGACACTTGACCATATTTGGTTTGTTCTCATTAGGTAAAAATAATAATAATATAAAGATTTACGTATATATATATATATTTTCATTTTCCTACTCTAGTAACATGATAAAGCACGGTGTTGAGTTCCGCCACTCAACACGCAATGTTTCGAAAATTCGGCGGAACTCTGAGAAGGGAGTAATTTAACACTAATGTCTTTCCGGCTACCCTGCTAAACGTAGGATGTAGCGTGAACTTAAAAAAACTTATTCCAATGGTAGATTTATTATTCTAGAATCTAATCTAATCTGAACGGAATCATCTAGAATCTAGATGATTTCGCTTCCTAAGATTCTATCTCTCTCAACAAGTTGATCGAGACATTTTGAATCACTTTTGTGAATTGAGTAATAAAAAAAATATCAATTTCTTTTTTTTTAGCTTTAAGCTGTATGCCGCATACAGCAGGGTAAGCAGAGGGAATCTAGTGTTAATACCACCACCACCAGACACCAGAGCGAAGAAATGTTAATATAAATTGCCACGACTGGCCTCAATTAATTGACGTAATTAAAAAATATCAATTACCAAACTTACTGACTGTACTATAAACATCAATATACACAATACATTCATAATGCTATAAAAAAATCTCTCTTCTTATATAAAAAATCTTAGTGTTCGGACAATATATTTTATAACTAAAATGGGTCTTGGGACCGGATTCCGCGCTCGAGGGTTGTACGTGCGGTCACGTATTCTGGAAGCATCTGTTGCACTTATCGTAACATTCTTTGTTGGAGATTGCAAATCTAAAGAATTTTTGAATTTATATATTTGTTATAGTTTCTTTGTTAATTAAATGTTAGAATTTGATCATTATAGCAAAATATTGAAGGAAGCTGTTTTAATTTAAAGTGACGCTTGACGTAGGGCTTAATAAATTAGATTTTAAATATGCAATATTAATATTATTATGGAGCAAGATATTAGAAATGTTTAAAAAAAATGAGCAGAATACAACTGTAAATAAATCGACGAATAAAAAAAATTGTAAATTTAAACCTATAATATCTATAAAATCTTAGATATATGTGAAATACGAGAAATTTAAACTAAAAATATTATTAAATTATTACTTAGACGAAGTCATATAGATATATATTATTGAAGATATAATCTTTTTTTTTCACTGTAATCAAATAATGCTACCACAAATAAAATATGAACTGAATATATGAATATATGAAATGACATGAACTGTTCAACAAGTTACAATTTTATATATAAACTAGCGACCCGCTCGCGGCTTCGCCCGCTTTAACTACTGAATTATTCGTGTAGTGTACCTATGTTTGCAAAACACTTAAGATTACTAATGTGAAAATTATTTAAACCTTAATGCAACCCGCATTTTCGTAGCTCCAATAAGGATGTTCCAATTGTTTAAAAAAACACACTTAAACAACAGAAAACTTTAACGAAAGGAATTATAAACAACAGACTACCTACTATTCTCTTACCCAAAAATACTTAAACGAAAGATGTAACCAACTATGTGGCGTTGAAATACATTAAAATTATTGGATAACTCCAAAATACGTGCAATCACTTCTAAATTAACTTTGCTATAGAGCCAGGCGCAGAATTGAAGCATTCTCTCGTCCATCTCCGTAGTAGCTCCGAACGACATCTGGGCGTTGACACAGTATGAAATTGGAAGGATTATCAAATGCCATCTAGGCGGTCAACTCAGTCAGGAGAGACCCTCGGTTTCCTGAGGGACGCCCTTCTTAAACGACCAAGGTTCAATGCAAGGCTCATGAGTCGGGTTTGGAGGAGAATAGAAAGTCCCTCGGAAGTAGTCTTACGTCTGACCTCGGGCGGCCGGGTATGCCACGGAGTGCTGCTCCTTAGGTGCAGGTGATACATTGGCGCAGCGGAATGCGTTGGACGTGAGACGACCAATGTGTACCTCCAGGCTTTCTATTTTTATGTTGCGATTATGCGTGGTGTTCCTCACTTAGTATGGTGCTTGTGTCACTCGACGGAGGATGAGGTTCTGGACCACCTGCAGGATTTCTCGTTGAGTGATACTCGCTAGGGCGTTGTGATGTCATCAGTGTATAGTGCGTAGAGAGCAGGTGATAAAATGATGCCCTGGGGAACAACGGCAGCGATCGAGTCGCTGCTAGACCTCGAACTCTCAACTGTCACGCAAAATGTCCTGTCACTGAGGCAGGGAGGCAAAGACATGCGTGACGTGCTGGGGGGTGCCGGCTCTGAGCACTTAATGAAGTAGGCCCAGGTGCCAACGCGGTCGAATACGCGCGCTACGTCGAAGAAGACTACTATTGCACTCTCCTTTCGGTTGATCGCTGTTGCGGCGTAGTATAACCAG
>JAATLQ010036395.1:6340-37873 GCA_013421005.1 Heliconius erato x Heliconius himera | reverse complement strand
ATATATATATATATATATATATATATATATATATATATATATATATATATATATATATATATATATATATATATATGGTTATATATATATATATATATATATAACCTATTCAGATTTTATATGTAGAAGAAAAAATAATTATAGAAGCCGTCGTAGCGTAACGACACTGTCGACTGTAAACGCGACCGTTGTGGGTTCGATTTCCACTTGTGGGGAATGAATTATATTTATTTCCTCTTCCTTCTGGCAACAAGACAAAGCGCGGCGTTGAGTTCCACCACTTAACACACAATGTGGGCGTGCGTGAGAAATAGTCTTAACACTATGTGCTCTCTGCCTATCTTGCTGTATGCGGGATACAGCGTGAAACTTAAAAAAGAAGTTCTATTATAACTACATTGCATTAACATATACATTATCATATTATAAGATCTCTCGAAGGTATGTAGTGTCAATTTTATATATTGTTATTCATATTATAATAAAATACACATAGATGTACGGTATAGGCTATATTGATGTTTAATCGAAATCACTTTAATAATAATATTTGATGACTACAATTATGGAAATACAGGTTATGTGCTTTTTGAATAGCTTTTTTTTTATTGCTGAGTTAGTATGTGTTAGTGTGTAGTGCATGTGGAACTTTGAAAACTGTGAAAAAGAAATTGGGATGATGACAATGAAATTACATTCATTTTTGTTGTTAATAGAAAATGGCCGCCGTAACAAAATGGCGGATTACAAATTTGTGCACAACCTATCTAATATGGGTATCAATTGAAAGGAAACCACAAACAAAAGTCTAGAATGTTTTTTAAAAGGATTTTTTTTATTAATATTTCATTAAAAAGTTATTGATCTATATTAGAATACATATCGCATATTGTTTGATGCGTATTGAAAAAAATAGTATTAAGGCGCTTTCTAGTATTTTGCTGTAACAATGAATGTCTATATTATTACCTATTTAAAATAAAACTATGTGTTCAGCACAAATAAATAATAAATATGCTATAATAAATAATAATAATATTTAATAAATATTAATCATTTTATATAAAAAAAGTGGTAGGTACATAATATTTAATATAAGAAAGCTAGCACTTTTAAAATATTTCGTATTTTTCGTATTTTCATATTTTTTTATATTGGGTTACATATTAAACACTATATATATATATATGTATTATATGTGTGTGTTGTTTAACCGAAATATCTATCAATATTGTAAATTTTATATATTAGCACAACTATCATAGCCATAATATAAATTAAAATAAAAAAAATCTCATGTGTTCTATAAAACAATAGCCTTGGTCGATTTTACAGTTACCTATACGTTTCAGATGTATAATGAGTAAGAAAGGTTATAATAATTTGAAAATATTGTAATAACTTTGTAATGGCAACACCTATTAAGGTATATGGAACAGTATGTAATAAAGAATTACATATTTGTTAAGTGGCGTTTTATTTTTCTTTAAGTAAAAGTAGAAATTCAAAGTTTTTAAGCGACAGCTTAGTTGTTTGTATTTCAATTTTGTTTTGATACTATTGTGAACTAGTTTATTTATTTAAGTACCCGATTTTGTAAGTTTTGAATGAACACATTGAAAAGCAGAAAGTCAAGTGAAAACGAAAATTTATATTGTTTTCTCGACCTGCTCTACTACATGGTACAGACTGCGGATCAGTAAATTAACATAACATTTATTAAATCATATCACTGTAGTGATAACTTAAAATAGAATACGCAATTTTTTTATATTTTAATTAATTTAACTGAATATAAATTTAAATATTCTATAGTTTTTTTTAGATTTCGTCAATAAATAAAAGTCATAACTTATAAATTTTTAATCTCATCAATATCTTGCAATATGCTATCGATATATCGAGCCATTTGCAAAATGGGGTCCACAACACGTTTCACACAACGACACTGACGCTTATTTTCCTCAAAAATACCGCATTTAACAAAAGTATCCGGCCATGTGTTGTATAATTCACAACTTATTTGTTTTTCGCAAAGCTTACTAGTACTACACCAGGGTTCGCTCGCCCCATGGTATTTAATTTTATTTGGGTAATAACTATCAGATGAATTCTTAGACCGATTCTGCCATTTGATCTCTGAATTATATTTTCTGCCCAACGGATATAATTTTTTTGGAGATTTATTTCTTTTGCATTTGTTTATCTGTAACATAAATAAAAATAAAATATTAATCATTCTTTACAATCTATATTTAAAAATTATAGGCAGAATAAAATGTTACCTTCGTGCCATTGCTAGTTTTTAAATATTTATTGCAATTGTTATTATTTTTTCTAGTTTTATCATCTTTATTTTCCATTAGTATGGCAGTATCGCTAGCTGCGTACTTAATTGGTGAGACATACGGCTGCAAAATATAACCTAAAATTATTTTTTTATTGTTGCAGAAAATATACAATTTAAACTATTTTCTCTTGTAATAGATTTTTATATCACTAAATAATTTAATTTCACGTAACAGTTTCGTTTTCATGCTAAAGACCGTGCAAAGTGGAGTAGGTTGAGTAGGAAGGCAGACCCTGGCAAAAGCCGGGACTAAGGCCAGGAAGAAGAAGAAATTTCGAGTAAATATTCTTTTTAGGGATTTTCTTTAATACAAAAATACAGCTTTTTTCTTATAAAAGTGGAACTTTATATATGAATGTGTTATAAAAATACCTACACATACTACTAATGCCTCGCCGTAGAGCGTCACACATCAATATTCCAATGAGAAATTGCGAGCTGCAGTCGTAATAGCAGTTGTCTGAAACACAAAATTTACAATAAATATAAAATTCAAACTAAAACATCATATAATAAGCTTATTAACTTACCGTGATTTAATTTTATAATGTTATACGCAACGGCGACTAATTTGGACCACACGAACAAAACACAATTCTCCGTGGACCCACTCAGTTTATCCTTGAGATCGCGAGACAATACTTTACTATCACAATTGCAAAACTCATAAAAACTTTCTGTATCCATTACTTTTTCAGAACCATCTGATTTGGTACGTTTCTCTAAATATTCAATATTTTCTTTCATCTTTAAATTAATATTTTCGACGATATTTTTATTGGCCAAGTCTAAGTTTTGCTTAATATCGGTCGCGTATAAATCATTAGGTACATCACCCGCGAAATTAGTTAAATTAGAATTATTTTTTTCCATATATTTATTGAACTCATAGTCATTCTTGCTAGTGTTCGAGTCGTATGTATAACCATGTTCTGGATCTAGTCCATATTCTTCGTGGAGCTCGTTGAAGCTCTCGAAGAAGTCGTCATCACTGACACAGCTTAAGGAGGCAATCCTACGTATATTGTGAATATTTTCCAATCCAGTATCACTCCGTACTTCGTCAAACTGGTCGCAAAGGCTACGTCGCGCTCTCCTCTCGTACAACTCTTGTTTCAAAATCCTCTCTTGATAATTTCTATTTTTTAATCTATTCGCAGCATCTAATTGATTTTTCTCTAATGATTTATACTGCTCGTACAAGTACCACGATCTCACTCTGTTACATTTTGTATGTAACGAATCTTAAATAAAAAATATATAAGATTAAGAATGTATAGTACGGTCATCAAATCGTGGCCGTTTTTTTGTTAGTTTTGAGTATTTTCCTTCCCGAGTGCGCAAAATTTCACATAAACCTAATTTCAGAGCAGCCACGACTTTTAGACCGTACTGTATTTATCATTAAAATTAATTCACAAGTTAAATTTATCTGTTTAAATAATATATTTAAATTAAAAAATATACCAATTACCAAGAGAATCCGAATAATCCATTCAAAATTGAACAAAATTTAAAATTAAAGGTTTAAACAATTTTAAAAAAGGCTCATTTATAAAATTTTATGGCAAATTTTAGACTTACGAAGAAATATTCTTTTCATAACAATTTGACTTGACACATTTTTTTATTCTTTAAACCAAGAAAATATTATTTCTTGCCAATTTTTTGGCAATTATAAATTTTAAAAATATATATTTCTTTTACAATTTAAATATTCAAAAAGGCGTATGGAGCTTTAATTTGAAAATACAAATTAAATTTAAATAAAAACTAAATTACTATAAGAAAATTTCTGGAAACTTCCAACAGCGCCATTGTAATATTCTGTGTATGACATTACTAGTATTAATAATAGCCAGCTAATATATCTTCCAGATGCAGAGAGAGGTACAACGACAATAAGTTCAATTTTCACTCGCAGAAATGAGTTGCCATTTCTCTCCTCTACTTAGATAAAGTTCTGAGTTCTGAGTTCTGCTACTCAACACTCGAATACAAACAGAAAGTGAAGAACGAAGTATCTCGACACTAGGGTCTCTCTACACTACTGTGGGATAGAGAGGGAATGAGTGGGAAGGAGTCAATCCAATGGAATTACTATGTACTGTCAATGCAAAATTTATTCGAAATAACTTACAAGTCTTTGGTAAACGCGCAGGTTTCGCTGTGATTTTATGTAAATAGCCGGAGTAGTCTTACAGAAAATAAAAGTTATTTTATTATCTATATTGTAAATAACAAAATATACTTGGTGTAAAAAGAAATTTAAAAAAAACATTTGACACGTAAGTAATAATTACATATTGTAATAAAAAAAAGTAATTTATTTTTTTACAGATAATTGTTATTAAACAAGCGAATTATATTTACAAAAACAAATTTTAATATTTCTTCCAAATACTTAATGGGAAAAGTTAGGAATTTTAATAAAAGAAAATGGCGCCACCGGCCGGCTGTCTGCTGTAGCCAGGGTTTGTTTGAGACGAGTGTACTCCAGAGTTCATTAGTTTCACGCTGAACGGTGACTTCCTTTCCGTGATGCCGCCACGTTTCATTGGGTCTCCCTAGTAATATAAAAATTATTAATTCGTTTGGCCAAACGCAAAGTTGTAATATTGGATAAACTTGTAATAATATTGGACGGAAATTGAGAAATAAAACGTATTTGGCCTAGATCCTCTGTTCTCTGCTATGAGCACAAAATGCATGCGAGGCAAAGTTTAATAAAATCAAAACTCACACTGTTCCCGCACACAGCCGGGTAGGCAGGGGGAACCTACCTTCCCTACTATTCCGCCGATTTCTAGAATCATTGCGTGTTCAATAGTAGAACTGAGCGCAGCGTTCTGCCTCGACACCAGAGCGAAGAAATGAAAATGCAAATTCAAATAAATATTTCAGTTTCACAACCAGTCGTGTTTACGGCCCCACTTTTGTGCCCCTGCGCCACGACGGACCTTGTGGCTGGTACTAAACAGCTTTTTTTAGTAATGATGATTATATAAATTAACTATTTTCATAGAAGCTGCTTTAAAGAATCAAAGATATGTTAGTATTTTTACAAACAAATTATATTATACCTTCTGTATAGCAGTAGAGGGCAATTTGTCGTTTGTATTCCTAAGACGGCGCCAAGTACTACACCCAATAGTCTCTGGCTGGAGATAGAGATCCTCTTTGTCCGCAAAACGCTCGGTCGAATGGTTGTATGTCGCTGCTAAAATAAAATCGAGGCTGTCGTCGGGCAAACTGGAAACAATAACATTTATAGATTGTCTACTTTAAAGATTAATTTTTATTTTATTTTTTAATGTATAATTATAAAAGTCTGACTGTAAAGGCGACAGTTGTGGTTTTGATTGTTCTAGTAGTAAGATAAAACGCGACGTTCAGTTTCGGCACAAGCACGCAATGTAATAACTAACTTGGATAAAAACAGATCAGCGGAGTGTCTTAACATTATTTTCCCTCCGCCTACTCTTATCGATATATAGCTATAAATTATAAAAATAATATTATTTTCAAACTACACACACACGAAAATTATGAAAAATTCTGATATTTTTATTTATGCCTAATATTCAGATATTTCATCTACCTCGGAAACTGATTGGATTATAGTATAGTGTTAATAGACGCATAGTTTATAAAATAAAACTTACAAGAAAGGATGAAAAAAACTTAATTTCCTAACGCTAGCTAAAGTATGGTGAGAGAAAAGTCTCGATCCTGTGGGCACACCGTGTTTTTCTTTTGTCGTAAGGACAATTTCTTTGAGCAATTCACCTTCTTTGTGTAAATCCGGTAAAAGTTTTTTATTCCTAACTTGTTTAATCCCGCTCATTTTATGGTTTTGAACTTACTGAATTAATTTGGTAAATTATAAAAGCTACATTAAGTTTAAATATATTACACTGTGACGGCTTAAGTAGCTAATTTTAATTTCGGTTACCAAGGCAACGACAGCTTTTTTATGTTTATATTGACTATAGTCGGAAATAAATGATAAGATATATTGTTTAATAAATTAATTTTATTTACGGCACCTATATTTGTTTAATTTTTAATACAAAATTAAATTATATTACTAGTAAGATAATAAGCTTGGTAAAAAATTATATTCTATTCAATATTTTCTATTAATTATCCGTTTACTGTTTAAGTTCAAAATAATATTATAACTATACGATGTATGGCATCGTATAGTTATAATATTATTTTGAACTTAAATGGTAATTAAAGTTATAAATTAAATTGATTATTAAAAAAAATTAAAAGCAAATCTTAAGATTTTATATAGTGTATTGTATTTTACAATCAAATCAAGCCGTAATCCGCCATTTTGGATTAACAACAATATTGATTACCTATACGTAGTACCAGCATTGTAGTAATCTTAATTTCAGCGCAATAAGATACTGGATGTTGAGTTAAATAGAACATGCAAAATTTCACATACACTAACACTTGCTAACATGACAAGCCAAATAAAAGCTTTTAAAACAAATATTTTTATATTTGTTTTAAAATTTTATGGTCACGGACACCTACATATTTATTCGTTAACAAAATTATTTTGGCAATTATAAAGATAAAAAAAATTGAAACTGCTTGATATTTTCTTTTAAAAGAAACTATCTAATATACCGTATCGTTCCGTGTACAGAACACATATACCCAAAGGGTATATGTGTTTCGTATAGGGTTCCGTGTGTCCTGGTGTTTGTATTAAAAAATATATAATCTATGGCACACCGAATACCAACACTAGAAAAATCAGTCGTTCACATATCCGGTACATAAATTACGCAGTAAATTTCCGATGCTTTGTCATTGGATATTTTCATTCTTTCATTCTACTAGTGCATTGCGTTCATATAGCGTCGGCGCAAATTCGGCGTGACGCCATTTTGATTTGTGATCGTGTTAATTTTATAGTGGATTTCTTTATTAATTTGATCATTATTACTCACCAAAATGAGTTACGGAAGACCACCGCCGCGGATTGACGGCATGGTCTCACTAAAAGTGGACAATTTAACATACCGCACAACGCCAGAAGATTTACGTCGGGTTTTCGAAAGGTGTGGAGATGTTGGTGATATATATATCCCAAGAGACAGATACACACGAGAAAGCAGAGGATTCGCTTTTGTCAGGTATATTCTTCATCATATTGTATCTTAAATATTGCCTCTGTATTTTAAGGCATAGGTGACATAGGTTATGCCGCCATAATGGCTTTATCGGTTTTAGATTTTACGATAGGCGTGATGCTGAAGAGGCTTTAGATTCTCTCGACGGCCGCATGTTGGATGGAAGGGAACTTCGTGTACAAATGGCACGATATGGCCGACCATCGTCACCATACAGAAGTCGATATGATCGCCGCCGCAGGTAAGCCATGCATTTGTTATAATTATACTTACGAAATTAATATTATCTTAATTTATATATCGTTCAATAATTGTAATATAATTGAATAAATATTAGTTTTAAGTTAACGAGAATTTCGCAGAAGAAGGAGAGAAGAGTGAGCTATAATTACCATTAAACTTGACGTACATTATTAAAACTAGTGTTGTGATGGTATTTTTTTAGCCACTCGCGTTCACGGTCTCGTTCACGTCGTCGATCCAGGTCTCGTTCGCGGAAGCGTTCGTACTCCAGAAGCCGTTCCCGTTCTCGCTCCAGGTCCAGGTCTCGCTCGGACTCGAAGAGCTCTCGCGGTCGCTCCCGTAGCCGCAGCCGCAGCCGTTCACGCTCAAGACATTGAAATTCTGGGTATGAAATCAGTTGTAACTGTTATTGCTTACTATTGTAGTCAAGTGTTTTCAATTCGTTAAAATTACATTACTAAACTAAAAATATTTTAAAACTGTAGCATTTGTTTATAACTCTAAAAATATGTTCAGGATATCTGAGCATAGCATCTTAATATAGATAAGTAAATATAATCAGATCATCAATCATGTGTTAGAATACTTAAATAATTATTTCCATTTCATCACTGTGGTAACAATACAAAAGACACCATTGGGTTCCATCACCCAGCATGCAATATTTCACAAATTGGTTGAAAAATGGCAAACAAACCTTTACACTGCGAGTAGATAAAGACATATACAATAATAATACCTTTTTTTTGTCACAGGCAAAGGTACCACTGAGAGCTGAAGTGCTGTGCTCCGTGTCTCGGAGCTTGCAGCCTCGGCCCAGGTACTAGCCCACTCCTAAATTAAGAACTATAGACCTAACTATGATTGACATAGCGGCAAACATGCAACAAAACAATTAGTTTTAAGTTTCATTTATTGTATTAATAATTGTATTTTAATATTTCTCTGTTTTCATGTACAACATTGTTTTTGATCAATAATTTACATTTTGATTTGCTTAACAATCTTCTCCAAATAGTATGGGTTTGAGAAATAACTTTAATGTGTACACTTTGGCACTCTGATTTTGCTAACCTATGTCAGTATTGTGTCGTTACTATTAAATGTATTTTGTTAATAGCTTGAATCAAGATGAGATTTATGAAATTGTATTTTTCTTAGTATTTAATTAATTATAACTAGATTTGACCGACGGTCATTAGATGTAATTTCAGGTTAAACTAAAAAAAAAATTGGAAGATCGTGTACACCAAATTGGGTTAAATTGGGCATTTTACGACAACTACATACAAGGCATGGTAAATAACTGAAGTCATGTCTTATGTTTTTGATTCGGATTTAATGTTTTTTTTTTGTTTTCTAATTAAATACAATAAGATGAGACTATCTGAACAAACTATATTTTGCAATTATTATTGTATATGTTGAAAGTTAACACAAACTTTGTTTATATACGTTACAATGTATGTATGTGATTTTCAAAAAATTTTTAGTTTTGTGATTGATGTAACATTAATATGACTGTTGGTATGCTCAGGGCGTGTGGAGTGCTCGGGTGCGAGGCGGTGGTAGCGGGGAGGGGGGTAGTGCGGTTTGCTGACAACTGCTGAATTGCTGTTGTTGCTGATCATAAGTTATGAGTAAACTTTTATATTTATTGACAAATGACAAAAAAAACACGCAATATATAGGCCCCGAAGATATTCAGATTCTTTTGTTCATTAAATCTTATTAGTTGTCACTGTAAACTCATTTAGCGGGTCAATGACCTTAAGTTTTTTTAAAAGAGAGAACATAAAGAGTCGTCGACAAGCGTTGCATAGTGGATTAACACGTGAATTTGTTTGGCAGGCCGGTGCTGCTCGCTGGCCTGTTTGCTGTGGCAGTTTCCTGTGCTGATTGCTGTGATTTGCAGATACGCGCGTCTAGGTTGCTCTAACTGTGCAGGAGTTCTCCCTCCCTGCGTCTTTTAAAGCGTACATATTTTCTTTTTCTAAAGTTGGTAACAGTTTTTACCCCCCGTTTTTTTAGCGAAGAGGCTCATTACGCTACAAACTTACTTCATTATTATTAGAATCATTTTAGTTAGAGTACTTTGCGTAACGAACCTTTTCCCTAAATATTACATGCGTCAAGAGAGAAGAAGCTGCGACACCTGGAACTCATTGAGGTTTAATTTCTTTTAATAAACTGAAAATAAAGATTTCTGTTTTTTCTTTCACCCCATCTTAACATTTGATGTCATGTGTAAATAATATCTCTTTGACAAAATGTTTGTTAGATTCGTTTATTTTCCATATTGTAGTGTTAAAGGAGATGAATAAAAGTTCACTTAGGGTTGGCACTGAGTAAATTCAACACCACTTTAAAATATGTATAGTTAGAACACAAATAGTAAATCATGACACAGTTTATACAAAAGTCAACCACAAACATACATATAAAAAGATAAAAAAAGAATTACAATAATATTAACAAATAACTGAGCGACTGAAGTATATAAAGCGCATCGACTTATAATTAAATCTGCCGTCGACAAGGAGGTAGATGTGAAAACGACAATTCCTTACCGGTTCGGTCGACGGCAGCGAGCGCTCTCATATTAATATACTAAATACGAATACTTATTATAAAATATATAAATCCTATTAAATGTATGTATATAAATGATAAATAAATAAATTACATTATTGAAATATATAAATTACATAGATTAAATAAACTATAAATGTAAATAATAGTTCCCTACAACATCATTGTTTCTATTTCAAAACTTCGAAACCGACTGTTATCCTAATAAACTATTGGGGTTGTTTATTTTCTTTTTAGTTTGATGCAGTCGGGGTTTTTGTTTTTACAAATATTTTTATATTTTTAATTTTTCGTTAGAATTTATTAGGGTAAAGATAATTATGATATACCTTTTTGAAATCCTCGTATTAAGCTCTTGAATTTGATAACCATATTGTAGTATTCGGAACGATTTTTTGTTTTTCACTAAGTCCAATGGCGTACCACAGCCGCCATGATTATTTTTTTAACGTCACCTATCTAAGGACACTTGGGCTGCTAATACGAATCTAACGATACCTCAAATATGTCAATCCGTTCAGCGATTCTGGAGATACGAGGTAATAAAGAATATTACATACATACAAGATACGCGCGAAAAAAACTTCACCCTTCCTTAGCAGTCGAGAATAAACTATATAGATTTATACTCAAACACTTTGTCCCAATTTAGTGCACTAAAAGTAATGTAGTATAATCCTACTAAATATAGATTTTTAACGTTGAATTATTCGTCGAATCACAAAAAAGAAACAATATTTATTTTAATTAATTCAAAATTGCTACCGTATATTTATATTAAGCTTATAAGATCTTTTACCATAAAGCTTTATAGTTGTATGGTGTTCTATAATTTGAAAACGTAAAAAGTAGCAACATTGACGTCAAACTGTTATCAGAGGCAACAGCCTGTCAAACGTCAACTGCCAGTTCAACGTGTATATAACGTTATCCACAACTTTGCATTTGAAAGTGATGAAGAGTTTATAATATATAAATAAACCTAATAAAAATGTCGACTTCATTCTTCTTAAAAGGTAAATCAAGACAAGTTCATAAGAGAAAAAGTGATCAAATTGTCAAGAAGAAGGCAAAGAAACAAAACGCTCCTAACCTCGAAAATGGTGAAGAATCGTCCGGTAGTGATTTGGATATCAAGAAGTTCTCTGATGCTGAAGAATCTGAGAGTGATAATGAGACAGCAGAACAGAAAAAGTTACGATTAGCCAAAAAATATCTGGAAGAAATAGAAAAAGAAGAAGCGAAACGTGCGGAGCTTAAGGAATTAGATGATGCTGTCGAAAAGAGACTACAGAAAGATTATTTAGAACAAAAGGGCAAATTAAGAATAGAAGTAGCCGATAATTATGTGACACCAAATGAGAGTGACGTAAAACTAATACGCGCGAAAGAACATCGTCTTCCCTTGACTTGTGTGTGCATCACAAATGATGGTGAATTTGCGTTTACTGGATGTAAATCGGGTTCTATAATAAAATGGGGTATCAGAGAGAAAAGAAAACTGGCATGCTTAACTTACAAAACACATTCAAAATATATTACAAAAAGTGTTACTTCAGTGGCAGTATCTACGGATTCCAAATATTTAGCTACAGCAGACATGTCTCCTAACATTCAAATATGGGACACTCATACTTTAAAACATATACATACTTTTAAAGGTCATAAAGACACAGTTATAGGTCTAGTGTTTAGAAAAAATACACATGATTTATATTCTGCTAGTAAAGACAGATCTGTTAAGATTTGGTCACTAGGTGAAATGGCATATGTTGAGACTTTATTTGGCCATCAATCACCAATCACCTCAATTGATGCTTTAACAAGGGAAAGAGCCATCACTTCAGGTGGTCGAGATACTACAGTTAGAATTTGGAAAATAGTAGAAGAATCCCAATTAATTTTTAACGGACCTGTAGGCAGTCTTGATGTTGTCAAGCTCTTAGATGAGGAGCATTTTGTTTCTGGTAGCGACAATGGCTCTATCTGTTTATGGAGTGTTTTAAAGAAAAAACCCTTATGTACAATAAATGAAGCTCATGGTTCACATAATGAAGTTCCACGTTGGATAACTAGCCTTGCAACACTTCTGAATTCTGATCTTTTTGCTTCAGGTTCTAATGATAATTCTATAAGATTATGGAAAGTCAGTGACTCTTATAAAAACATTGTGCCTTTATTTAGTATAGAAGTATGTGGTTTTGTTAATTGTATACAATTTACTAATGATGGTAGTCAATTATATGCAGCTATAGGGCAGGAGCACAAAGCTGGAAGATGGTTTAAAGAAAACACAGCTAAAAATGGCCTTGTAGTTGTAAATCTGTCTGTCATGAAAAATAAATAAATATTTTTGTTATATATAAAATAGTTTTATTGCCTTACAACATTATCTACTGCTAGAAATCTTTATTATAATTAAATATGTAATCTATATCCTTGTATAACAATACATTGGAATTTAAAGAACAAATGTACGAGTATTGTACATAGTTTCTTGACTATCCTACAATAGTATTTGCCCCTCGTAATTGAAGATATCCAGCAGTAATGTCCATAGGTAAACTTCTCACAGTTGCAAATTCTTCAGAATTATTATAATAGAGTTTAGAGTGTCGATCCACATAAGGGGCAGGCAAACCAGAAATATCTGAATATTTCTTGGTTGGTTTAAATGTTGGTGGTGCATTTATAGAAAAATCTGGAAAAAGTTAATATGTTTTTAAATGAAATTGTTCTTAATCTTCATTTAAAAATAATGAAACAAAACAAATGTTATTGAAACTCTGGTTGTTAATTTACTATACAACCAAATTTGTGGTGAAAAATATCAAAATTTGAATGTAGTCTCAAACTTACATTTAAACTGTCCAAGCCTTATAGGCAATTAGGTTTTACATTCCATAATGAAGTTTGTTAAAATTCATCATAATATTTGAGTAAAGCATTTGGACGCTCGCTACGTTCAAATTATAATACTTTTCTAAATATTTCCTTTTTCTTAATGAGTAAATAAGTACACTACTTACACAGCACCGCGTCATTTGGCCATGGCAAAGTTCTTTCAGTAGTTAATATTTGTTTAAGTGATCTCCACATGCGTTTTTTACATCCGCTTTTAACTATAAATTTATTTTCAACTTTAAAACAATGGCTTTTTTCAATTTCACCACTCATGTTTAAAACTCCTTAAATAAACGTTTAATCAAATGTAAGCCTTCTCAATGAATAAATATATATAAAGGTAACTTTGAGTTAATCTAATAGTTTATTATTAACTTAAGATTTTCAAATTAAAGAATTTTGGAAATTTTAAAAGTAAATAAAAATAAATATGTATATAAAATACAAATTAAACTGACATTATATTTGACTAGTTACCAGAGTATTAATTAATCATAATCATAGAATAAAGACTATAAACAAAAATAACTATGGTATAAAAACGTATCGAAAATATTTTTTTTGATTTATTTAGCTTATACATATATAGCCATGTTTAATTAAAATTTTATTAAGATATCGTTAATAAATACTGAGAAAATAAACTTTAATGTTGAGGTTTGATACTCTCATAACTTACCTTACCTTTACTGTAAGGATTAGAGACAAAAATAGTGGTGTGTCGCTATTTCAGATAGAAAAAAAAGCAGGCGAGCAGGTTGTTCTATAGTAAAAATGGCAGATATAATCTGACCGATGACAAAACATCACATTTTAATGAAAAAATGTCCGCAGTACCTGTGTTGTATAATTTATTATAAAAGTTTTTTAAACAGTATTAAAATGCATCACAAGTTCGAGAACAAGTTGGCTTTTGGGTGTTTTTACATGTCGATAAATTAAAATCATAATTTTTTATAACTAATTAGTTCTATGGACATTTTATTTACATCCATCCATAGATATTTTTTTACTTAATATACTATATAAGCTCCATCTATCGTAACCTATAAAATTCGTTTATCTCATGCCTTCGTGAATAGGGTATACAACTTTAACAAATTGACATTGACAGTTTGACAGCAAATTGAAATCACTTTGGGTATATGTATTCTGTGATTGAAATGAGATAAATGAGTGCTCGGGTTCACTGCTATTTGTCGATTTTTTATTTTTAATAAGTCTACATTTATAAGTTATAATTAAAACATTAATAAATCATTTTTTACTGTGCCTTTTTATAAAATAATGAAAATCTACTAATACATATAGTATAAACTTATCTATACTTATATTAGTTAGCCACACGTGCTCATAACTTCAAAATAAAAACGTGAAACGTCAATGAGTGAGGTTAAAAAAGCTTAAATTATCTAAAAAATAATAAATAAAGATGGATATTGTTAATGAGATTTTAGAACAGGAGCAGAAGAAAGCCGAAAAATATAAACCTATTACTGTCGAGAAACATTTAGATTTGGATTTTGATATTGGCACTCTGCTAGCCGCAGATACAAATGATTTGGACGCCAAATCCTTAAAGTATGTTACTTTAATAGTTTTTTTTTATTATAGTATTATTATTATAGAAAATTGTTATAAGTTTTTTATTTCATTTCTTTTAGATCAGATAGTCAAAGAGATATTTATCTACAATCTTTAGCTCGTGACAATACACAATTACTTCTAAATAAAATATGGGAATTACCAACAGAACGAATTGATGAAGCTATTGTAGTTAAGTTACCACAGCCAACAACAGTTTTACCTAGGTTCAAACCTGTACCTAAGCCAAAGCCATTGACTAAATGGCAAGAGTTTGCAAAAGCTAAAGGTATCACCAAGAAAAAGAAAGATAAACTTGAATGGGATGAACAGCTACAGAAATGGGTTCCCCTTTATGGGTAAGTAATAAAAAACTTTTCTGTTATGCAATATTTAATAAAGATTTTTTGCAGCAAAGCAGTATAGCATCTGATTGTAATCATGATAATGGGTTCAGAATTATTTTCATTTCCTCACTCTGATAACAACAGCAAACAAAGCATGATATTGATATCTGCCACATAACATACAGGATGTACATATGATACATAAAGCTAAAAAAAATATAAAAAACAAAGAAATATAAACAAAGTCTCACAATGTAGTAACAATGACCAAACCATTATAAATAATTTATGCAATTTTAGATTTAAGAAGGCAGCCGCTGAAAAAGAGAAAGACTGGTTGATAGAAGTACCACAGCATGTAAACCCCATGACTGATATGTACGAAAAGAAAGCTGGTGAGAAATCTGAGAAGGTTGCCAAGAATGAATTACAAAGGTTGAAAAACATAGCCAGAGCTAGGAAAGTTAAGATACCTAGAGTTGGTATTCCTGTAACATCTGATAAAGCATCTGCCACTCAGGTAATATTATATTTGTTTATATCCTTATTTTATATGCAATATATATAAAAAAAATAAAAATCATACATAGCTGTTGTAGAGACTAGACAAGGCATAACTTTATTAAAAACATTGAAATTGTCTATATTGCAAAGCTATTCTAATTTAGGACAACATCATCATAAAATCTATTTTTAAATATATATATTTTTATTTTTATATATTTTTTTAAATTTGCATTTTGTGTGTTCCTATAATATAATATGTGAATTATTTAGTTATGGATTTCAGCAAGTTTTTGTTACAATGATTAACTTTGGATATTTAATTTACTAAATTATAATATAATATACTAAATTTTGTCAATTTTCACAGTTATCCACAGCGGCGACAGTAGCCAAGGCTTCTACAGCTTCACTTGGCAAATTTCAAGATAAACTGCCAAAAGAAAAGGAAGCCAGAGGCAAAGGTATACACGAACTGATACCAGGCAAAGATAGGAAACGTAAACCACCAATACCAACCCCGCAAGTTGAGAAGGAAAATAACTTGAACATGATTGATAGAATTCTAAATAAAAGACCTAAAATTGATATTCAGAAAGCCGTCTCTAAACATATAAATGAAGAACAAGTGCAGTGAGTATATTTTTTGCTGTCATAAATTTGCAATTATTATATGTGCGCGAAATGGACGAATAACTCCATATCGCATAAACCAATTTCAATGTTGCTTTTTTTATTAGGATTTAGTTTTCATAAGTGTTTGGTTAGGTTCTGATTAAGATTAGGATGTGGTTGAAGTCAGTTGTTTTTGTTAAAAATTACTATTTAAATTATTATATTTATTTAATATTTTTATTATAATTTAAATAATAATTTTTAAGTTCTGTTTAATTAATTCATCTTCTTCTATACTATTCATATTAAGTTATACTTTAACTTAATATGAATAGTATAGAAAAAGATGAATTAATTTTAAGAAGGGGACCATGCAATGCAATGGGTAAAGTAGTAAACTCCATGGTTGTAGGTTCAATCCTCACTTGGGAAATAAATTGTTTTACTACTCTCATGAAACATAATATGGTTATAAGTTTACTCATTATAGTGTCACAAATTCAGGCAAAAAGTAGGACAAAAAAAAATATTTGTATTCTACAAAAATTTTGCTCCAACCTATGTTTGTAGTATTTAACAAATTAATTATTAATGTTTCACTTTATTTTTAATAGGAGATCCGAAGAAAAGAAAACTATGAAGCCTGCCAAAGGAGGTAAAGGCAAATCTAAAGGTGGCAACCCTACTAAGTTCACAAACAAGAAGCCTAAAGCTGGTAAAGGTCAAAGGAATCCAAGTAAAAAAAATCCTGGCAGAAAGAGGAGGTAGTCATATAAACAGTGTGTTTAAGAGCTTCTTATAAGTGTACAATAAATGTCATTTTATAAGATTTTGCCTTTTATTAAAATATCCTTTTATATTTTTGTTTTTAGTTGCTTTTCTCCATAAAAAAGGAAATGGTATTGGTTGCCTTTGTCAATGCCATGTTTTAAATTTTGCAATTCAGTATACATATTTTTTCTGTTGTGTAATATTATCTTTTTTACCGTACAACCTCTCTCGTGTGTTCTCCATTCAATGTGACATTGGCAAAGTGGTTTTGTGCTCAAATGGCACGCTCGGAACGCCATAATAAAAAAGAACAGAACAACATATTTTCTTCTTCCTGGCATTAATTCCGGCTATTGCCATGGTCTGCCTTCCTACTCAATCTACTCAACTTTGTATGGTCTTCAGCGTTCTCTGTGGGTAGACTATTGGTTCTCATGTCCTGCATCACGACATCCAACCAGTGCTTTCTTGGGCGCGAGAGGTTTCACTCCAGGGACTGATATAGCAAGGCCTAGGAACTATGTCAGACTTGCATCTGACATAGTTCCTAGGCGCGTAATGTGGCCAAACCACCTGAGACGACGCTCTTGGAGCTTATCCGCTACGTCACGAACTCAAAGACTACCTCGAATGAATGTGTTACTTATGCGGTCAGACCGCGTTACGCCGCTCATCCACCCCAGTATCTTCATTTCCGTGACGTGAAGCTCCTGAGTTTGCCAAAATAGTAGTGGCCAGCATTCGTTGCCGTATAAAAGAACCGGTCTAATGATGCTCCTGTATATCAGCACTTTGAGTTGTTATGGTATCCTGCGATCGCAGACCACACCAGTGACCTCTCGCTATTTGGCCCAGGCAGCGCTACTACAGATATCGTGGTCGATGCCTCCAGACTCGTGCACAAGGTACCTGTACCTGTACATATCTGACTTAACGGCTGTTTTAGGACCTATATGTATATTGTTAGAGTCCGGGCTCCCGCAGGCCTTATTTTGGTGTTATAGTATATTAATAGGGTAAGCAGTCGTGTTAAGTGTTAACGCCGTTCTCCACTTTCCGCCCAATTTTCGAGACATTTTGTGTTGGGTGGCGGAAATCAAAGTCAAGCTTTGTTTTGTTACCAGATTGGGGAAAAGTAAAAAATCATGCCCCCAAATGGGGGATCCTACAATCAATGGCTTCAATGCCACATTCAATTTAATGAACACTGCAGTTTTAACAAAAGGTGAAAAAAAATAAAAAAAACAAGTGTTGAATATATTCTATATAATTAAAATAATGAACATTGTTTACATAAGATGGAGAAAGGTAATAATATCAATACAGTATACAACCAACGTCTAACAACTATGAACAGTCTAAATAACATTCTACTGAAGTAGATCATAATTTATAAATAATTTTAAAATATTTGATTATAATAATAATTAATTTTAAGTAAGGTAAACATTAAAAAATTGATTGAGAACTTTAAAGAAATATATCATATTGTTTGAGACAATAAAAAATTGCTAATTAATTAAAGAAATAAATGGATCAAGGTGATATGGAGCAAAAATTGATTTGTTTATAATTATACAAATATATAATTAAACGCAACTTTAATTAATCAAATAATATATGTTTAGTTGAATATTTTTGTTATATTAAAAAAAAAGAATATTCATTTTCAAAAATATGTTTTTAAACAAAACGATGTATTTTAAAATATTCAATTGTTAATATGCACTTAATAAATTATATTTATGTTTAGAAATGCGAAAATTCGGTGAAATAACATAATTATCTTCTTTATCCATTAAACTCTCCAATTTTTGTAATAGAATATTTTAAATACTAAACACCTTATACCCAATTATTTAATAAATCCATTTGGAATTTAAATTAAATTTATTCTAAATAGGTATATTAATACAATCTATCAGTTTCGCGTCTACACTACACACATTCACTAAAGCTATATTGGAAGCGTCTACATTGACTATAATTAATTAATTGCTCATATAGAATATTATTGTGATATTTATTTCATGTCATTCCTATAACTAGACCAATTTTCCAAGTTTATAGGCAGATAAAAAAATAATAATAATAAGTTAAGATTTTAAAATTAAATAAAAAAATGTATTAATCTTAATCTAAAATTAAATCTTTACATATCTGAGATTTTTCTTAGATTCACGCTGTAACTCGCTCAAAACAGGGTAGGCAGAGGGGTACTTGGGAACCTACAGTTAAGACAGTATGTTTCCCATTGGAACATTTCTTTTAGCTTCGTTCCTTCTGGTGACATTGCGTGTTGAGTGGTAGAACTCAACACCGCGCCTTTACTCGTTACCAGATCGAGAAAATGACAATATTAAATATTCGTCAAATTTGAATCTTTTATCTATTTATAAAACACTTGTCCTGGAAATAGATTTTTACGTCATGATGAATATTTTTATAGCCATGACTAATATAAGGGAAAATAGGTCCCCTTTAGTAGGAAATAGCCTGACCTACCTGTTTACTATGAAAGGTAGGCGGTAGGTATAACCTAAGTGAAATAGAGCGAAGTTATTTGAAGGCCATTTATATATAAAATTAGATATTTATTTTTAGAGTCACGCTGTATCTCGCATATAGCCGTGGAGGCAAAGGAAAGTGTTAAGACACTCCGTTACCTACTTTCTGCCGAATTCTCGACGCATTGCCTGTTGAGCGGCCGACGTCAACGCCACGTCGCGTTAAGAGAGCGAGAAATCGAGAATATCAAATCATCCATTCCCCTAAATGGACCTCGAACCCATAACCACCCATGGCCTAAATAAAATTAAATGAACCTAAATATCACAATAACATAACAACATCTAATTATATATAAATATTATTATTGCTATTACACACTTACTAACTACATTAAAATATATGATTGTCATAAAATAGCTCTGCTGATATTATACTTTTGTACCCACTAGTCATTTTGAACATACTCTTCTAATATTTTTTTTAAACACTAACCATATTTTGAATGATTTTTTTTCATAATATCAGCCATATTAGAAGTAAAATATATTAAATACAGTCATAGGAATACTAACAGTACCTAAGTGTAAATGAATTTACTACAGTACATAATTTCTAATAGAATTTTTCTTATCACAATTTTAATTATTACAAATATAATTTTTTTAAAGTTCAAAATAACAATTTAAGCGGTTTTGGCATTTTTGTTGTTTGTATTTTGATGCTCTCTAAGAGCATTGAAGTGAACTTGATACAATTTTTCATATATCTTTTAATATTTTTGAACAAAAAAATTTATAAATACTATTTATTTTAAAAAAATCAAGATCGTCAATGTTGAAATTATTTACTAACAATAACTTTTTTTTGAAAAAAAAAAATGTCAAGAATTTAAAAATAATACATTAAAAAAATTGTAAAAATATAAAAACAAAATATTGTATTTATATTTTTTTCCTAATATAATAGAAAACGAAACATGTAAAATATACAAACATAGTAATTGACTGCATAAATTATAGCAAATGGTTAATTGTTTACGGCTATCTATAACCCTGTTTACAATCTGAGGTCTTTTTAAGTAAAAAATATGTTGTAAGAACATAAAGGAAAAAATATAAAATATAAATCTACAATTTAAAAAAATCTATATACAGTTTCATCACTTATATATTACAAATGTTAAGACAACATAATATACATATATTATCTTCTTATAGAAGAAAAAAAAATGAACTATACTTTTTTTAGCAAACATATAAAAATTTGAACACAGGATTTAACCAGTCCCTCTGGGAAAAGTTAATGTTCAAGTTATAATATGTTTTCCAAAAACGTATTTTTCTTTTCTACACGTTAAAAAATTAACTATTAACTAACAATATATAAAACATTTAAATGTTACTGTATATTTAAATACACAGTAACTCTTAATCCTTTTCAATACATGTCATCCTTTTATTTTAAATGTATGGAACACATAATATTCTACAATAAAAACATTGATATTTATTGTTTTTTTTGTACAAAAATAAATATTTATAACAACAACTACAAGGATAACAACAATAATAATTATAGTATTTTATTCATATATTATTTAACTAAGGGTAGAGGAGATCAATAATAAGGAATAGAAAAATTTATTTATTTTATACTTAATATTAATAAATTTTAAATTATTTATCATATCATAATATTATATTCAAAGGCTGCAAAATTCATAAATTATACATCTTTGATGCGTTATTTAAACATAAATCATGTGTTTCCTCACTTTGTTTCAACACTTCATATTAATTTTCTTAACAAGAAAAGAAAGTTTGGTTAAAATTTATAATGTAATAAAAAAAATAAAAAATTATTAAATAATATTTTAACCAAACATATATAACTTTTCAGTTACAATATATTGTATAATTTTCATTCTCATCTCATCTGTGTGTCCAATTATTTTTTTATTAAATTTATTTGTAATATTAATATATTTCCAATTCGCTACAAATCACTTTTTATTTTTTCTTAACTGACCTACAATTAAATGTAATATTTCAAATTCTAGCTGTATTACCTCTTATAATAATTCATAATCTGTATTTCCTAGCTTGATATGGTACTGGGACTTTAACAGTAAATGCACGAAATTTTCGAATCAAGAGAATATTTTAGAAGGACAGAAATTAATAATTAAATAATGTTTATTATTAGCTTAAAAATAAATCATTTATATATACATTATTTTTGTAAATACAACAATTTTGAATGGAAAATTTGTAAGTAATAATGCTTAAATTCATAATGCATAATAGTTAAAGTATGTGGACTTAAGTAATATATTTAATTCATATTTTTAGGATAAATATCACAAGTATGTATAATGTATTAAACGAGTCGAGTATTGGGCGTAAAAGTGTGAGTCAAAAAATATGCAGTGAAAGATTTCATTTGAAAAATATATTGTATTCTTTAATTCTGGCTCAGTATTGTAATGGGTTGTATCCCGTACATAGAATGGTAGGCAGAGGGAACTTATTGTTAAGATTCTTCTATTCTCCAATTTCCACCGAATTCTGGAGGAATTGCATGTTGAGTGGCGCAACTCGACGCCGCGTTATCCCTCGTTACCAAAGCGAGGAAATTAAGGTATTACATATTTTATTTACTCGAGTGGGAATCGAACTCACAACCTGTCGCGTTTACAGACGCACACTTGTGACTTTGCGCCACTACTGGCCTGTCCAAAATTATCTTTAGAATTTTGAATAACACGCCCAGCATTAATAGGGCACTAGTTTTTTTTATATACGAATTCATGAATGAAGACTTCATAGATTTGGACAGTATTTTTTATTAAGTATGAGTAGCTACACCTACCTAGCATTTTTCATATACATATTGAACCAGAACCAAACTTGACTATGAGATCTATCTATCTTCAAGACAATGTAGCAAAACAGGCTGTATAAGCATACAAAATATATTAGCGAATGTATAAGATCTGTTATATATATATTAGACAATACTATTTGTTCCAACGCATTTAGAACACGCTGTATACACATCTGAATGTGCGTCATGTTTACCTTTATAGTGACAAACTATATGTACTAGTTTTAAATTTTCCCTTGTAAATAGCTGTAAATAATATCTATCGGATTCAATAAAACCCACATTTGATATTTTTTCACACGAAACGCACTGGAATTGGCCTTGTGCGATTTTTTTGATGGCCTCCAGAATATTTGGGACTATAGATCTGGACAGCTCGATTTTATGATCTAAATTCCAAGTTTGGAATATAATACGTTCCTCGCGACTCCTATAAGGATTTATTACGTGTTCGCCGTCGTAAGAGCATTTATCACTGTTCCACAGACCACCGCATAGGAAGAGACCGTGTTCGTTACAAATGCTCAAATTTTTATTTTTTCTGTTAAAGTAACCTTCATTGTATTTATTAGATTCGAGAAGTTTCCGTAAGTCTAATAGGAACTGATCGATGAGTTTCTTACCGCGTCCACTTTTCGAGTGTATGTATAGTTCGGACGACTGCAGCGCGCTTTTTGTCTTGTAATAATAGCCCCTCATGCGTTCTTTCACTCGTTTTGACATGGATTGTTCTTTTGTTTTTTCTGATGGTTCTAAGCCTGAAAGTTTTTATTAAAATATTTTAAAAACTAATTTTATTTTAAAATAAGTAACATGTTCGTGTTCTGGTAACAATACAACGAGCGGCGTTGAGTATCGTAATTTAACAGGGAATGGCTCGAAAATAAGACGGAAAGTGAGGAATGGAGTGTCTTAGCACTAGGTTCCGTCTGCCTTTTATACTCTTCTATATGCGAAATACAAGCGAATGAAGCGAAAAAGAAGAGGCAAAATGATAAATGTATTATATTAAAACATTTCTTTTACCTATTAATGTATTCCTATTTCCACAAAAAATAAAAATTACTATTAATATTTGTTAATAAATATATATATTTTTAATAAATATTCTTTTTTTGAATTCAATTATTGATGAAATTTTTTTGTTTTACGCATGTGACTAAAAATCAGCTTAAAATATGTTTTTATAAGTATAGGTATTGTGGCCAGTTCTGGCACAGGGGCACAAAGTGTGACTTTAAAAACGACTTTGGTTGTGGTTCGATCCCCATTTGAGGTAATGATATAATTATTTACATTCATATTTTCATTTCTTAGCTCTGGTGTCGCTGCGAAGCGCGGCGTTGAGTTCCGCCACTCAACACGCAATGCCTCCAGAACTCGGCGGAAAGTGGGGGACGGAGTGTCTTAACACTAAGATCCCTCTGCCAACCCTGCTGTGTGCGGGATACAGAGTGAAGCTGATTTATTTATAAGTATAGATTTATATTATATTTATAACAAATATATTTTTTTTAATATTGCTTTAAATATATTACATGACACATTAAAAACATGTCAATTCAAAATATAGTGTTAACAAACATGAAACACAATGTTTATTTATAATTATGCTCATTCCAAAAACTCTCTTTTAAGTGAAAAATTCAATGCAAGAAATATTAATATAGCTTTTTATGGTCTATTAATAATACTAACACTAGTTACTGTCTAATAATAAAAGTAATGGTTGTAGGTTTGATCACCTCACACCACCCAAACTTGGTGTTAAGTTCCACTAATTAACACTTAACAATTAAAAAAATTGAGCACTAAGTTGGAAATGGAGCATCTCAATCCTATGTACACTCTGCCTATGATGCCATGGTGAAAAAAATGTGAAGCTGATAATAATAGTCAAGTTATTGACAGTACCTTCAAACCAATCTGGATCCTGAGTTCTTTCACTTAACATAGTCTTTGCATCACTAGCAGCAGCTATGTACTTTTGAAATACTTTAAATTTTTCCTTAAAATTTACATTAAGAAACTCTTTGGCAGCCATCCCGGTGTTAATATATTCTTGTTTACTTGAACGAATCATAGTATAGTAGTGGTCAAAGTCTGCAATAAATTAATAAGAATGATTTTTTTAACATTGAAAAGATTTTTTTATGTCTCTATATTTTATTATTCACAAATTTTTCAATACTGTTATTTATTAATTTAATTTTGTAATTTTGTTCCATTTTCTTATTCGCCAATTAAATTTTGTATAATAAAACATACCAGTTACCATTTTCTCATCTTCTTGTAATAAAATAAATAAAGTTTGTGATGGTAATGTCTTGAGATAATCATCATCATCCACCTGTGTACCATCCTCTGCCACAAAAAGTCGACAATTTGCGCAACTGACATTGAACTAAAAACCGACAATGGATTTAGGTCACGGCTAATAAATCAGGTCAAGGGAATGTAGCCTTGACCCATAAAGTAAATTTATCGCAGAATAAGAAATAATACAAGTCTATAAATTAAGAAATAATTGTATTAAGAAAATAGTAATAATAATAATACACAAAGCATTTATATAAAGTATTTAAAACAAAAACTTTACTTACCCCTAACTTTTTGCACGATTTCTCTATAAGTTCTTCAAGATTTTCAGCGGCCACCCCTATTTTTTTCACTCTTTTAACATCTGTTACTTTATATCCCTTTTTCATATTTATATTATAATTTATAAGATTAAAATTATTACAAAAACAAAAAACAACCGCGCAGCAGTTCTCTAGTCGACGGAGTACTTATTGTTGAAGCCTACTTCCGGTCCTACGTCAGTTTTTCCGCGATTTATGACATTTAACTTGACAGACATGTTTCACTTTACGCAATTTCCTATAAATATAAAGTTAATTAAATAAGAGAAAACTCTTTTTTAAAATAATAAATATTCATGAATACAACTAAATTTCCTAATCTTAGTGTCGTGAAGATGAGGCTACACACATAATCGGAAATCTGATACATAAAATTTTATTAATAATAACATACGGCAAGTGAAATAAATAATATTTTTTTTCGGCCATTTTAAGGTAAAAATTACATTTATAAAATATTTAAATTACCGTAACAAACGGTACTTATTATAAATTAGTCATTCGATC
The DNA here is from genome assembly GCA_013421005.1 of Heliconius erato x Heliconius himera. NCBI lineage: Eukaryota > Metazoa > Arthropoda > Insecta > Lepidoptera > Nymphalidae > Heliconius > Heliconius erato x Heliconius himera. The sequence goes on along the minus strand of JAATLQ010036395.1, from coordinate 12,258 downwards.
GATCGATTCGATCATTCATACGATGACAGCTGCTTTTGGCGCTAAAAAATTGACAATTCATGAATTCACACCAGTATATCTCTACTAATTATTTACGTATTATCGATGGTGTAGTAAAAGAGTTGTATAGTTTGTAGCAAACACAATCTTGTAAATTTCTATTAAATTACATTATATTTATTTTTTTAACATCACAACGATTAATTAGTTGAGCTAACTATTAAGATTATTGTTTTAAATTTGGATGTTAACAGTATCAACACCATTGGTGGTTAGATTCTATATTGTTATATCTAATATTGACATATTAAACTTATATATGAATTTAACAATGGGCTTAAAAAGGGGAGCTTTTATCGTAATCGAAGGTGTTGATAGAACTGGTAAGACCACCCAGGCTAAGAAACTTGGTAAGTATCATTAATAAAACATATTATTTATATGCGCATTTAAATAATATGTGTTTTATATAAATTACAAGAAAATTATTGATACATGTTATATGAATAATGATCTGTTTTGTAGTTTGTAAGTAGAATAGCTTTTTTCTATTTATATAAAAAAAGTTTTTCTATTTACTGTAAATTTACTCACTTTAGTTAACAATAGAATTTCTTCTCCAAATTTATTTGATACATCAATTTTGCTATTTAATTATTTTCATTTCCCTTGCTTTGGTAAGATGAAGCACTGTTGAGTTCTACCAACATGCAATGTTTCAAATTCATACAGAAAAAAGTAAATGGAAGAAGTATGAAGCTATAGTATACTTTGGTTTGGTGTTTGTTAATATTGTCTTATTTTATCAACAATTTTTCTTTTTGTATTTTAGTGGAGAGCTTAAAAAACAAGCAAGTACCAGCCGAATACATGAACTTTCCAGACAGAAAAACTGATATAGGTGAAGTCATTAATAGTTACTTAACATCAAAGGTTAGTTTTTCCTTCATATACTTGGATGGTAAATGATAAACATTTCTTATACAAGAGTATACCCTACTGTTGGACTTACAAATACTGAATTTCATAACTACTAAAACCTAGTTTAGTAATATAACTAAACACTGTGGAATTCTTCATGCATGCTACTACAACACTATAATGGAAGTTCTGCTAGTGGGGTACTATTGTCTTCAGGGGCCCAGGGGTTTTCATGAGGCATCTGGAGCCTTGATAATTATGTGCATTACCATGACCCTTCTGCAGAAATCCTGTAAGTGTGTAAACCAAATTTTTTTTTCAGAATGATTTATCTAATGAAGCTATACATCTCTTGTTTTCTGCAAACAGATGGGAAAAAGTTAACTATGTAAAAGAAAAGATCCTAAACGGCGTAACTGTTATTGTGGATCGTTATTGCTTTTCTGGTGTGGCATATTCTGCAGCAAAAGGTAAACTCGATTGTATATTTTTTCCTCTCTTCGTCAGAGTTTAAGCCACTCATTTCCCAGTTTTATTCTTGCAGTCTTGCGTTTAAAACATTGCTTTTATTGTGTCAAATTCAATGCCATGCTTTGTCAACCAGAGTGGGGAAAATAAAATAAATAAAAAAAATATTCTCATGAGTGGGTATCAAACCCACATTTGTATCATTTACAGTCAGATATTATCCTATTGTGCTACAATGTTTTCCCTGCTTTCTGCCGAGTGCTCGAGGGACTGCTGAGCAGGGAAACCGTGGGAAGTGGGAGGGAAGCAGGGAAAACAATGACACCGTGCTTTGCCTTGTTACCAGAGTAGGAAGTGAAACCACAACTACTATGTTTATAGTTGCACCTTTATACATGCCTCCCTGCGCCGCTATGGCCTCGAGAAATATATATTTTTTTTCATTTTAACATTTGTATTAAAGGCCTAGATTTGAGTTGGTGCAAATCACCAGATGCTGGACTACCGAAACCAGACAAAGTGTTTTTCTTCACTCTGCCCTTGGAACATGTACAACAGAGGAATGGCTTTGGAAGTGAAAGGTATTTTCGAAATACATTGAATATTTTTCACATTTTTAAAGTGTTATTTCATACTCAGAAAAGATTTTTTTTTAAACCAAAAATTTTAATATAGCTGGATTTGTTTGGATACATATAAAAAAGTATGCTAAATATTATAATAAAATATTTAAAGACTATTGTAGGTTCAATTAGGTAAACTAGCTTCTCTCTGCCTACTCTTTAAAGTAAAAAATCCAATTATTTCATGCTATAACAAAATATTAATTAGTTGAAGAAGAGGCTGTTGTGCCACAGTGGCACAAGCGTGTGACTGTAACACAATGGTTGTGGGTTCATTCTCCACTCGAGAATATGAATTATTATTTATTGATATTTTCATTTCTTGGTTGTGTTGGCACTGACTTCCTCAACATAACATGCTATGTAATTAAAAATCCAGTGGAAAGTGGAGACCATAGTATCTTAACATTAGGGTTCCCTCTGCCTACCCTGCTGTGTGCTAGTTACTTACTGATGTGACTGTTCCATATTACTTACATAATGATATTTTAATATTTTTTATAAAATACTTATATGTACAGGGTGGAAGTGTCAGCACCACTTTAAATGAAACCACAGTTTTAACTACTCTTTAAAAGCCTAATACAATTATTTTTTTTTTCTTAAAATGATGATAGTGTTTTTTTTTTAAACAAAATAAATAATAAAATTATTGTTGTAATATTACGTTTTATATAAAACGCCATTTGTCAAGAACGACACACGCACACATAAACCTATCAAAGGGAAACCGCCGCATACGCCTTATTCTGAAATCGAGTCAAATAGGTATTGGCGGCAAAGTTAAAAGTTGTTTAAGTTTTAGTAGTATTTTTGTAGTAGTATGCTATTGGTATCTATGCGTAACTGCGTCACACGAAATACAGGTTGGATAAACATCGTGAAATGAAAAAAAAAATGTCCTATGTCTAAACTGTTGGGTCATCTTGACCAATTTCTTTAGGTATGGGTTTAAAATATTTTACCCTATATGCTGTCCCCGTAAAAGGAGCGCTGACACTTCCATCCTGTATATTATACTTATTTAGAAAATGTATAAAAATGTTCTAAATAAATATTTTTCTTTCCTAAATGTGGAATAACACTTTAAAAATGTTAAAAATACTTATATACTAAATGCAATACTTTTTGAAATGTAAAAAATATTGGATTCTCCCAAAAAGAAGAAATTATATTTTATTATATTTTATTATTAAAAAAAATAACAACACTTTCTTAAAAAAAATGCTTTTATGTTATAGGTACGAGGTGCCTGAATTTCAGAAGAAAGTGACTGCCACATACATGAAGCTAAAAGAGGATAATTGGGACATGTTAGATGCCAGCAGGTATTTTTTTGTGGCTTTGCATTGTATCCCGTATATAGCAATGAAGGCGGAGAGAAATCAGTGTTAAGACACTCTCTTATCTCTCATGTCGCATTTTGTCTGAATACTAGTGCATAAAAATGAAAACAATTTGTTTTATCAAGTGGGATTCGAACCCACAGCATGTTTACAGTCAGAAACTGCACTGCTGCCCCCCATCGAAACATTTTACTAATTATTTCTTAACTTTACAGATCATTGGAGGTTATACATAAAGAATTAGTAGAAAAGGTGTTATCAGTTGTAGACGGTGTTGACAATAAACCCATTGAAAAAATATGGGTATAACAAAAAAGAAAGTATTGTGATAATATATTAATGACAATAAATTTGTATAGAGAATATTTTTAAATGAATATGTATAAATAATGAAATAAAAAAATAATTATTTTGAATGTTTATTTCTTTTGAATACATTCTAATAGAAGTTTTGCTCCCTGCGACGACTGTTGTTTTAGTATACTTGAATGACTTTTGACTTTCTTTATCAGTTTATTTGCGATGCTCTCATTGTTTTCAATTAATTTTAATACGAAAAAGCAACCTCTGTTGGTGGGTAACCACACCTTTAACTGAAAAAAAAACTTGTGATAAAAAATTGGTAAATAAAAAATTTTTTGTAACAATAGCATAATGTGGCTTATTATTAAATATTTACTTATTCCATTAAAAAAATAAATGTAATATATATTAATGCACTATCAATTATCCAAATCAAATCTAGTCACAGTAAAACATCTACAAAAAAATTACACAAAATCATGAAAACTATAAAAAAATATATATTATGAATAAAAATTGAGCATCAATTAAACAAACTTACAGTTTCCTCCTCCATATTCTCACATATTGCTTCACCTAATGAGCAAGTTGAAGTTTTATCTAAAATGGCCAACTTCTTCAGGCACATGTGAATACCAGCATCTTCCACTGCCAAGACGTCTTTATCATTCATTTTGACCGTCCAGTCTGGCTGGCAAATCACTTTCCCTAGTGATTCTAATATTGATTTTGAAGAATCTATTAGAAAAACGAATAAATTAGAAATCATTTCCAATCTCAATGATATTTATATTTTTTGTCAACTTGACGTCCTCTTTTTGTTAAGTCGTTTAAAATATCAAAACCTGCTTGCTAACTGTAACAAATACTTTTATGGTAACCACATATAAAATATTGGTTTCGCCAAACGCGAGATATTCGCAGACAAACATACGTACAGATCAAACTGAGAACCTCCTTTAGATGTTTAAAAGTCGGTTAATAATTAAATTTATTCCACTCCATTAGTCACTTTTTGTATATTTAGAAATATATCATATGACTAATGCTAGCGCTTTATCTAACAGCATATAGAACCAGACTATTATCAATTATCATATAAAATTAATTATTCTAATAAAATAAACACCATTCGACCCGCTGACAATAGGTTATTGTGGCACAGTGGAACAACCCGTGACAGAGGAAAACCTAATGAGATATCAAAGGTTCAAGCCACGACATTCAAGCTATTTAATTGCTAAATTTTTGTATATAGGTACTATATAACTTATAAAATTTTAGAAAGAATTCTTGAATATCTAAAATGTCTGTTATTGGTTTTGTAAATAGAGGAATAAATGAAAAAGGCAAATGCAATGGTTGTGGGTTCAACCTCATTTGGTGTAATGAATTTTGATTTCCCTGATATTTTTCACTTGTGATAAAGCACAGCGCTGAGTTCCGCCAATTAAAACGCAATATCTCGCGGGACTCGCGCTCTAGGCTTGCGGCCGTTAATAGCGTTGAATTATTTAAATTTAACATTTTCTTGAAAAGTATACGTCTAAATTACACGGAACATAAAACAGAAAGTTTATCTTCATAAAATTTGCTTAATGATGGAATAAGTTTCGCTGGTAAGTTTCAATATCTTTATCAAATAAAAGACGTTAAAACATCACCTTACAATTTTCAATTATATTTGTCACAAAATGCCTTATTGTGATTTATTTATAAGAGATAGATATGCGGTGTCGAATGTTTTTGTAGTACAATCCATACCTATATTATAAATTCGAAAGTAACTCTGTCTGTCTGTTACGCAATCAGGGCCAAACCGCTAATTCAATTGTAATAAAATACTCATAAAGCGATACTTGAGGGTCTTCGGATGAACATAGGTTACTTTTTTTTCTCATATTTGTAATATTGTCGATATATACTAATATATTAAAATATTTTTCAATTTGACAGACAATTTATTCCGCCATGTTAATAACAACCGACCGTTGCTAAGCAAAGGTTTGCAATGTTTATTTGTTGTTATAAGCAAACGTCACCCAATATGAGCTTGCTTAACGCATACATGGCGTGCGCCGACTCAACCTTATGAGATACATAAAAATAATGTTTTACAAAAATATTGTCCTTTAAATAATGTTTAAAAAAGTCCGCGATACACATACCATATTTATCTCTGAAGCTTGAGCAAAGTAACACAGTAACAACAAGTAACCATTTTAATTAATTTACTTTATATTTATCGGGTTTTTGT
>JAATLQ010036394.1:22706-37863 GCA_013421005.1 Heliconius erato x Heliconius himera | reverse complement strand
GGTGGCGAGGTTAAGCGCGGCGTTGAGTTCTGCCACTCAACAAGCAATGCCTCCAGAATTCGGCAGAAAGTGGGGAACGGAGTGTTTTAACACTAGGTTCCCTCTGCCTACCCTGCTGTGTGCGGGATACAGCGTGAAGCTGATTTATTTATTTATTTTATTTTATTATAGTTGTCAATCAATTCTGCTTAAATCAATAATCATGTATTTTAAGCGGGCGAAGCCGTGGGCGGGCCGCTAGTGTTATATAAGGCCAGTCGTGGCGCAGACAAAAAATGTGACTGTAAACACGACGGGTTGTGGGTTCGATTCCCACTCGATGATATGAAATATGTAATATTTTCATTTCTTCGCTCTGGTGTCGACGCAGAGCGCGGCGCCGAGTTTTTTTTTTTTTATTATAATTTTAACTAAGCACTACAGAGACGTAGTCCGTACTTTTTTTTAACTTTTTCATTATTATTAGCTAATCATCAATTTTATATTTATCTGCTGCTGCGGCGCCGAGTTTTGCAACTCATCCAAAATTCGGAGGAAAATGGAGAATCTTAACATTAGGTTCCCTTTGCCTATCCTGGTGTGTGCCGGATACAGCGTGAAACTGAAAAAGAAATTATATGTTCTATTGTATTTCGAGTGTTATGCATGGTTTTTTTCTTGAGCTTCACGCCTTATGTCGTATACCCTATACAGTGAGAACTTTATAAGGGATACAGCGTGAAGCTAGAAAAAAAAGTAATACATTCGAGATGATATCAAATCCACAACAATCGATGTTACAGCAATACGTTATTCCACTGTGCCTCGACAGTGTCTTTACCACATTGGCTGACGGGTGGCAAAAATCAACATTACATATTACTATCGAGCTAAGAAATATCTACAAATGTAAATAGACCCTTATCAAGATATGAATAACAAATATCTATATTAAAAAAGTCTGCAAAGAAAAGAAATAAAACTAAAATGTAATCTTTATCCTTAAGAATGATTAATCATGACCTTGAGATGTATATGACCCCATAGCCATCGCGTTCGAAGACAGACGCTATTCCAATGCGCCATAACGATTTCTGATATCTATGTTTTTTTGGTTTCACATTGTATCCCGCACATAGTAGAGTTAGCAGAGGAAACCTGGGAACCTAGTGTTACAACACTCTGTTCCCATTAAGACATTTCTATTTTAGACTAATTATGGAGGCATTGCGTGTTGAGTGGCGAAACACAACACCGCGCTTAACTCATTACCAGAGCGAGGAAATGAAAACATCATATATTTCATTTCCGAGTGAGAATCGAACCCACAACCTGTCGCGTGCCCCTGCACCACGACTAGCCTGAATGTATTTAAATATAAATCTTACTAGAAGTAAATTTTAAACTTACAATCAGCTCATTGAAGTAAGTACCAACTACACCACGATTTTATCAAATATAATACTTAAAAGTAATGAAGTTGTAACATTAAGAATAATATTTGGCTTCCAAAATAGTTAGTAGCGACTCTGATAACTATGAAAATACAAGGATATATATTACATTTATCAACGCGTCGTTTTTCGATATTTTTGTATAACCTCTAAGTAACTAAGTAAGACGGTTGTGGGTTCGAATCCCATCCTGGAAAATTATATTTTATATCATTTGTATTATCTAATATTTTAAATAACGCAGCGTTGGGTTCCGCTACTCGAAACAATATATCTCGAATATTAGGCGGTGCGTAGGAAACGGAGTGCGTTAACACTAGCTTCCCTCTGCCTACTATGATTTACGCGGGATACAGCGTGAAGCACATAATATCGTTCAGTATTTTCCACAAAGCAAGTAATTTTGCTTAAACAGCAAGTACTGGACGCCTGCGTGCTTTAAAGTAACGGGTTTTAATGGTGTATGTTGTCTTAACTATGATACAAATTGTTGGGTGACCATACTTTATGTTGTTATGATAGTGACTAATTATTCCGTTTTTCAATATCTTTTTTCAGTCACCCTGAAGGTGTCACCCTGAAGTTTTATACAGGCGACACTATAGTTTGTCAGTGTTTGCCATTGTGAATTGAAAAACTGTTTTCAACGCCACGTTTTGTCTTGCCACAAAAGATAACAGAAATATTTTACTGTAGAATAGACAGAAATCTTGGTTTGTTTAAAATTAAGTAGCATACTTAATTTTAAACAAACCAAGAGGATACCTAAATTTTAACAAACCAATCTTGTTCCAATAAAGATTTTACAGCGATATACTTAATAATAATATAATTTGTATTATACATATAATTTAAATATGATAAATTTTAAAATGACGTAATGTACAAATATAGAATGTAACTATCCAACATGTAATTTCCAAAATAAGTGAGAATTAAAAACTGTTTCATTTTCGATTTTATGAATGGAAAGACACAAGGATGTGACTATAACGCAACGGTTGTAGGTTCGATCCCCGCTCGTGGGAATTAATCATTATTTATTAATATTTTCGCTCAGGCAACAACTCAAAATTCCAGTGTTGTATTCCGCCATTCAACACGCAATGCCTCGAAAAATTCAGTGGAAAGTGGGGAACGAATTGGATAGAAAGTGAAACTAATTAGATTTTTTGATATTTAATAAGAAAACGTATATAAATTTGAACGTAGCGGGATTTGAACCCGCCTCTTGGAATCCGTCCAAGCAATCTGACCACTAAACTCGTTCAACGTTGCATTAAGGCATCTATAGAGTCATAATTTAGGCTTAGCAGCCAAGCACTAACTGCTATTTTATATTCGAAGAAGCTTAAGAAATATATGTTTAATATTTTGTTTTAAACGCTCATAGCGTCGCGACGATTATATTATTTACATTTTACAACTTATTTTAAATTTCTTAGGGTTAAGTGCATAGTTATTTCTAGATTTTAGTATACGCGGTTTTGTTATTCCTTTTTTCAGATATATTTATAAGAGATTAAAAGAAAATATGTCGTTAAGTTTAAATAATAATATATTCGTTGCGGTGTACACGTACAACACATAAATACAAGATAAAAAAAATATAAACATGAAGAGGGCGTTGCTACCCAGCGGCACAGTGGCATAGTGTCTGACTTTAAATGCAACGATTGCTAGTTTGATTCCAACTCGGAACCGTAAATTATTTTCATTTGCTTGCTCTGGTAACATTACAAGACGGAAGGAACGGAAGGGGCAATATTTAACAATAGTTTCTCATTGTCTACACTACTATAAAACTTTTTTTTTACTTTGTGTAGTGAATATACCATTATATTCACTTTTAAAAGAGTAACTAGAGGAAACTTAGTGTCAAATTACTGCGTTTCTCACTCTGTCTTGTTCCAAAATCGAGGAAATGAAAATAATACATTCCCCTAATTGGGAATCGAACGCGTGGGTGTAAAAAAATATTTTAAAAAATTATACCCACTCTACACTAAGCAGGTTTCGACATAGCTTGATGAGAACGTGGCTTAGGGGTTAGAGCGTTTAGACGGTTTCCAAAGGCGCGGGTTCAAACCCCGCTACCTATAGCAACACTTAACTCTTTCCTGTGCCCAATTAGTGAAATCTTTGTCTATACCACAACCAGTCCGTTGGTAGGTAGAATAAACCTCGTCTTAAGTCTTACTCCATTCCCACTTTTCATCCAATTGTTGACAAATAGGAGTGTTGACTTGCGGAACTCAACGCCGCACTCTGTCTTGTTACCAGACAAAGCAAATGGCCAAGTAAATTCGATTCAGACGTTTCGTGTCCCTTTTATAGTCAAACAGCCTTGGACTTATACCTCTATATTAAGTAGTCACCATACCAAATAATTACTTCTCTACTATTATTAAGCTTGAAATTTAGGCAACATAAACTAAATTAGGGCAAAATCTAGATCTAGAGTATTAATCTAAGTCTAGATTCTATAACAATAGTCATTAAGACCGCGTCAAAGGTGACATAAACCTTTATACTATAATGCGAACGTTAAACTGCTAATGAGTGCTATTTCTATTCTTATGTAAGGCAAAGTTTGCAGATTTATTATTATTATTTTCACGCATAAACGCCAGTCGTGGCGCAAAGGCACAAAGTGTGACTGTAAAATCGACTGGTTGTGGGTTCGATCCCCACTAGAAGAAGTGAAATATTTATTTACATTTATATTTTCATTTCTTCGCTCTGGTGCCGAGGCAAAGCGCGGCATTGAGTTCCGCCACTCAGCACGCAATGCCTCCAGAATTCGGCGGAAAGTGGGGAACGGAGTGTCTTAACACTAGGTTCCTTCTGCCTACGCTGCTGTGTGCGCGATACAGCATGAAGCTGATTTAATTTAATTTATTTTTTAATTTATAAAAAAATATAGTATAGTGTTAAGACACTCTGCTCTCGAATTTTCGCTTAAATGTCTAGAGTAGATGTTTGATTGAATGTGATAATCTCAGGAACTACTGGCTGGAATTGCAAAAACTTTTTGTGTTTTATAGTTTATTTATCGAGGAAAAGATAAAGTAAAAGAAAATCGTTTCTATGTAACCCACTGCAGCTACGGAATAGATGAATGTGGCGTATGTCATATAAAACTTTTAGTTATTTTAAACCACGCACGAGAAACCGCAGGTTACTATTATTGTATTACTATTATTAATTTTCCTAATCTTTAAAGACAAAATGCATTACATTTTGTCTTTAAAGATTAGGTTCTTTTACTAAAACAAACGATCATAACGCTAAAATCTGACATACCCTATTAAATAAAATAAAATTTAAAAAAAACTTTCGTTCGGCGTTCAGTTCCGCTACTTAACATGCAATGCCTTGTTTAATTACGATTGTAATTAAACATTTGAATGCTGGATATGAACTACTTTATTATAATGCTAGCTTCAATATATACTATAACTACATTCGTACGTTCGTTCGTTCGAAAAGTAGGGAACGGAGTGTCTCAGCACTAGGTTCCCTGTTCCTACCCTGCAATATGCGGAATACGGTGTGAAAAGAAAGAGAGAAGAAAAAAAGTCCTTAATTATAAACACCATGTACGAGTATAAGCTAAGTTAATAGCAACGTTATCAACATAAAGACACATGCACAGCATTAAGCTATAAAGCTTAAGCCATTGTGCGGTCGAAGCGAGTAAGATCTTATTAGAGATAGAGTCACCGGCTATCGATCTGCTTGATAAGACTTAGTTATGATCAGAATGCTTGTTATCCTGCGCATAACAGAGCTATATATATATTTTTATAGATTCAAGCATCTGTTGTATATAGCACGATGGGTAAAGAAGCTTTATATTACGACAATCCATTTTCCTTTATCTAACCTCACCCAATTTTACCCATCATTTGCAGTCTTGCAAGAGAGAAAAATTTTATTGTTAGCAAATGTGTCAAACGTAGCATTTACTTTAAATAAAAAAAAATAACTAACTTTTTCTATTAATAAACTTTGTAAAATAATATGTTAAAGTAAAACAAGTAATATAATTTAATTGTTGTTGTACAAGTAATTAAAAATTTTAATTATTATTTATTTAAATTGATTTATCGCTACGAAAGCTACAAAGGTTGCTGTTTAGTTACACTACTAAACAAACAATGTCTGGAATATTGAGTGGTACGGAGGAACGATTCTCTTCACATTGTATTTAGTATAAGGCAGCTGAGCAGAGTAGACACCCTGACACATGTGGAATACAGCGGGAAGTTAAAAAAAACTCCCGTAAATAATATAAATCGTGGAAATATTTACATGCTATATACGTATAGCGCTATACTGTTAGTGGATCTTCATTAAAATTCAATAGCTTTAACATCTTGCGCATTTGTTTTGTTCCTTTTGCGGAACCGATTTATCCCCTTTTGAAGCTTTTGTGAAATTGAAATCGTAATAGTTAAGGAATTACCAGATATTTTATGTCGAAAATTATATAGATATAATTTTAACTCGTTAAAAGTTTAAAGTTTTACGATTGGTATGTATGATTGGTACCAAGGTAAGCCAAAAATATTTTTTAAAGTTTTCTTAAGTATTTTAAAAACTAAACTTTATTTCTAGATCGGAATGAACTATTTTCATTCTCATGGTCTGGTAACAAGATAAAGCGCGGCGTGGGGTTGTGCCCTTCAACTTGCAAAGTTTCATATGCAGGATACAGCATGGAGCTAAAAAACCTCTCTTTAAAAATACCGATTTGACTTTAGAGTGTGCACGAGTTCACAGCATAAAATTATTCCTACGCAATATCGATATATTCCATATTATTTAATAAATTTCCAAGTAAATTCCAATTCTTGTAACAATAACCGACAGCACTTCATTTCTAAAACTTTTTCAATTTCGCAAAAGCGCTATAAACTCAAACAGAGTGAACATACGCACATAATTAAACATTATATTATGTGAGTGTTCTGTTTTATTTCAAGATTATTTATTGGCAAACATTTTGTTTCGTTTATATAAAAGTGGTTATATCTCCTTAGAAGCGAGAGTGAAAAAAGACTTAGATGAGATTTGGGCTCGTTTGGCATTCGCCAAAGTGATGAAATTATGGAAGAAAAATTTATGAAGCAAAAGTCAGAAGTAAGAAAAAATTATCAAGAATACTTGAGGAAGACCTGCTTTCTACCTTAAGCAGGAGGAACCCCAGAATATTTGAAGAGACGAATGACAGTGGATGAGGTTACAAAAGCGTACAGAAACCATAGCGTGTCGCGTTTGTTTCGACCTTGAAGTGAAGAAAGAGAGAGGAGAAATAGCTGGATAGATATTGAGGCCAGTCGTGGCGCAGTGGCACAAAGTGTAACTGTAAAACCGACTGGTTGTGGGTTCGATCCGTACTCGAGGCGATGAAATATTTACTTACATTTATATTTCCATTTCTTTGGTCTAGTGTCGAGGCAAAGCGCGGCGTTGAGCCCTGCCACTCAACACGCAATGTCTCCAGAATTAGGCAGAAAGTGGGGAACGGAGTGTCTTAACACTAGGTTCCCTCTGCCTACCCTGCTGTGTGCGGGATACAGCGTGAAGCTGATTTATTTAAATAGCTAGAGATACAGAAGAAAAACATTTTTTTTATATTTTGAAGAGTAGGCACAAATATTTTTAATTTTAATCATGTCAAAATGGTTATAATAATTTTATATTTTACCAGATTTGAACTTTAGTATAATCTTATAATTTCTTTCTTCTTCTTTTCCACTCAGTAATTAAATATTTTATTTTTTTTTGCTCTGGAACAAAGCGCCTGAATTTCAACAGTCAACGCAAAAAGTCTCAAATACAGCCAGAAATAAAGAACAGTAGTTAAATGAACCTACTCAACTATATGCGGGATCTATCTGCCGGGTGAAACTGAAAAAAAACTTTCAGCCAACTAAATTAAACTTTTGCCTAAGTGTCGAGGTGGTCGTTTGGCAACGGCACCGGGTCTGACTGTAAACACGTGGTTTCGATTCCTAATCGAGAGAATGATATATTTTCATTTCTTAGTTCTTATGTAAGATAAAGCGCGGAGTTGAGTTTCGCTACTCATAACTCTAAGGTGCAAGTTCTCAACATGGGATGGAAAGTTGAGAATGGAGAGTCTTAACACTGGATTCTCTCTACCTATCCTGCTGCAAGTGTGACACATCGTGAAGCTAAAAAAAATATTACACTTTTCCTAATAAACAGTTCCCGAAATAAAACATTTTTACAAATCTCTTACAAAATACATAAAACAAAGGCAAATCCTCAAATCGAATGAGAATGAATCAAATAAATATAAGAATATGTGAAGAACAGATCGTAAAGCTACCCCTCTGGTCATAAAACGCCCATACTGTATATCCCCTTGTAATATATGGAATGGTTACAACGGACGGACGAAATTTGCTAGTTTTTACACAATTTGACCAGTATTTTTCAGAATAAGAATAATTTAATATGGAAATATTTTTATATTTTATGCAATTATACAGTTGGAAATAGCAAAAGATAGTGTCTTGACACTTCGTCCTTCACTTTTGGCCCAAAGTCGAGACATTGTGACTTGTATGGCCACATATTTAACAAAAAAAACCGTCTTTTCAAACCTTTGACCGATCCCAATTCGACAATATCCCAAAAGATCTTACCACGAGATATTCAAACACAATTGTACTATCAATTAATTTAATTCAGCTTTTCGTTCAGTCCATTGTCTAATTTGATCTCTCAGAACAAAGTTGAAGTTATAGCTAAGTTAAATTAAAATGTATATCTAACGGGAAACTTCTAACGTCTCGAGTCTAACGGGATTAATTACTGCATTGTGGGTAGCATGCGGGTTTTATCCTGACGCCCTTATTATGGTGTGAATTAGTGGTATTTCCAGGGTTGCCCTGGGATTTTCTTTTTTTTTGAGATTTGGGTTTTTTTTTTGAGAATTTTGTCGTTTTGATGTAACCTATTGTACTTGGATTCAGAGTTACTTCGGGCACTTAGAATGTGTCATTTGTTATACGGACTCTTAGTTAATTCCGTTTGACCACGTGGATAAATCCGTAAAATCTAGTTAGTACTTCATATTAGGTATCAATTTTTTTTTAGCTTTAGCCGCGCTTTGTCTCGTTACCACAGCGAGGAAATGAAAATATTAAATAAATAATTTCCTCATGTGTGAATCAAACTCGCAACAAAATAATTAAAAGAATAATGCAAGAGAGTTATTTTTCCGATTGTTTAATATAATTGACACATTTCTATTTATTCAGATATTTCTATGCTTTTAAAATTTTTCCTTTCCTAATTGACTGACAATGCAAAGACGAAACAAGTGTACTTAGAAAGTTAAGATCTGGCGTGTAGTTAGATTAGGGAGGATAGAGGAGTACGAAAATAAACGATTCCATTTTATGTCTTAAAGCCCACGCAGGCAAAGTAGCGGGCGAAAACTATTTTTTTTTAAGATCTTATTTTTTAGTTTAACGAGTTTAAATAGTCTAAAGAAGTTATAAACTTAAAATTTTTAAAGATACACTTTGCAAATGTAAAAGCAAGTTTTTACTTATTATAAATATTTTAAATGATGTCAAATAATTTCTTGATTCACAGTTTATTAAATAAATTCATATGGTTTTTTGAGATACGCTGCAAATAAGCGCAAAGCTTAAAAATAAAAAAAATGAAACGGCACATTATTGCAGCGGCACGGTATATGAATGTCAATACGACGGTAATGGGCTCGATTCCCAATCGGGGGAATAAATAATTCTTATTTCTTTGGAGTGGTATGAGCTATGAAGACAATGCACAATGTTGCGTTCCAGCACTCAAAATGCAATGTCTCGAAAATTGTGCGTTGCACAGACTGTCAGAACTAAGTGCCTACTATCCTGCTATTTGCGGGATACAGCTAAACGTGTAGATAAACAAAAAAAAAACTTTTTCATTATTTTTTAAATGAAGCGAGAAACTTCAAAAAAGTTTGAAACGCCGAAGCCTTATTCCATTACTGCCGGGCGATTTGCAAAGAAGCGAAGAAATAAAACTTCCCGATCTCCTTTAGGTACGTTCCAAACTAAAACAATAACGGTAAATCGCAGTATCCAGATACCAGAATAAGGCCGCGGGCGCTTATCAACTTCTTATCAGTTCACCTTTGTGCCAAGTTCCGTTTATCACCAGCTTCGGTCTCGGACAGTGAACTCAATAATATTTCTTATAAAATTCTTATTCAATTGTTATGAATCGAAAGACAATTGAGATTGGGACGGTTGTGTAAGTTAAGTAAGTATAAGATAAGCGACTGACTAAATGTCAGTAGATATCGGGATTTTGCTTTGTTTTTAGCTTTAATTTAGCTGGCGGAATCGCCATTATTACTAAGTGTTCCTCGATTTCAATAGGCAATACAGAGAAAATGTGGTATTGGACAATTTCTTCTCCTTTTTACATTCATCGACAGAAATCATGTATTTAGCGTCAAAGTTCAACGCGATGCTTATCGTAAAAAACAAAATTAAAAATTAAACCAATAAACGTTGAAAAGCGTTTGAATTTACTTAATTACATATTAAACTACAGTCAAACACTTACTTCCGTACATCAATAGAAAACAACGGAACCCTTATAGAATCACTTTGTCATCTCCTACTTCCCGCTGACCTACAATTATTAAATTGTTACGGAAACCTCGGTGGGTGAGTCCGACACGCACTTGACCGTTTAATTTTAATTAAATAAAGTACTTAACTTCACTTTTTTTAATATAGCAGGACAGGCTGGGGGAAACTAGTATTAAGTAATTCTTTCCGCCCAATTTTTTGAGACATTCCATGTTGAGTGGCAGAACTCAACGTTGCATTTCGCCTACATTATTGGGCAAATACACATAAGTTAAACACAATCATTCCCTCTACCAAGAATCGATCCTGCAACCATCGCGTATACAGTCAGTCAGTCATCTATATACTTTTTTCCTTGTTAATTTCCACATTTTTCTTATTAACATGTAAAAAGTTCGTTGAAGTCCAATTAAGTAGATAACAGAATTAAATTAAGAGTTCTAAGTGTAGTCTAGACTAGACCGGACGAAGCAGAAATCTTCTTTTACTGAGTCATGCTCTGTTGATACCCTTTAATTAGTGCCTTAAGTTTCGAAAGCTTTTTCTTAATGTTCTTTTGCTTTCTTTTTAATACTTTAAAACGTGAAATGTTAATGTTTTTTTTATCTGTGTACCTGCTTATGGTAAAGTAGGCAGAGAGAAAGTCAGGCAGGCAGTCTAGTGTCAAAATATTCCAGTTTCCGTTTATATGTTTAATATGGTATCGCGTGAATAGTGGCAGGTCTGAACGCAGCGCTGTGTCCTGTAAGATTTGAGAAATTAAATTAATGAATTTCCCTGAGTTTGGATTGAACACAAAACCTCTTTGCATTGAGACGCTGTATACGATACGATACGATACCCCCACGATTACACCATATTTTAATGTTAAATAAAAAATCAAGGCAGAGGAAACTTAAGACACTCCGTTCCCCACTTTCCGCCGAGATCTGGAGGCATTCCGTGTTAAGTGGCGGAACTCAACGCCACGCTTTGTCTCGACACCAGAGCGAAGAAATGAAAATATAAATGTATATAAATATTTTATTTCCTCGAGTGGGGATCGAACCCACAACCAGTCGATTTTACAGTCACACTTTGTACCCCTGCGCCACGACTGGCCTCAATTTTAATGTTATTTCTGATACATTTATATAAAATAGAAAAATAGTGACATAATATACATATTTGTAATTTTTTTGAGTATATTTTCGAATTTTTTAACATCAAAATCTGTACTGTAACTAATCGCTGTCTGTATATGGTATGATGATATATCAGAAAATCTAGTATTGGTTATATTTATCTACGTAACAGAACCTTTTAAAAATTTTAACTGCTTGTCTGTTTGCCTGTGTGCTTGTACACGCTAATCTCAGAAATGACTTCACCGATTTAAATGTAGTTTTCACTGTTGTAAAGTAATTCAGATGAGAAAATAAATAAGTATCTAGTACAAACGGGCGAAGCCGCGAGCTAGTCGCTAGTATTTAATATTATTTTCCAAAGAAAGAGTTAGTCTCTAAAAAGTCAAGAATAAAAGATGTGCAAATGGCTTCAATCTTCGCGCTCTCCAAACGGAGAATACGTTCGAATTTGAACTTTATTTAAAAATTCAAAGTGAGGAACGGAAGTGTCTTAAAGGGAACAGAGTGTCTTTACAGCTTTCCAAGTCTCCTCTGCCTGCACTGTATGTTATGTGTGGGATACAGAGTGAAGCTAAGAAAGTTTATTTTTTGAAGAAATCAAATTATACTACTGTTTCTTTTTTTCTTTATAGTATATTATATTATTTTTATATCGCCGCTGGAACGGAAGAATGAGAAAGAAATGTCTTGACTACCTACCGTGCTACGCGCGTATAGTATGAGGTTAGAAGGACAAAGACCCGGAAAACATTAAAAATAATTACAACTGGCTTTGTGCAAATTTTTTCGGGTTAAAATTCACATATTTGGGACATTAGCACAAGTTATAGTACTGTATTTAGTGTTTTTCCACTGGTTAATACATTTTAAGAGTAAATATGTTCCAACTTTGAAGGGCTAATTGATACTTGTCCGCCCTTCAACACACAATGCCTCCAGAATTCGGCGGATAGTCTAAAAAGGGAAAATATAAAAAGGTTCCCAGATCCCCACTGCCTTCCCTGCTATATGATAAAAAGTTAAGATAAAAATTTTGCCATATTTTCTTAATCTTTCTTCTATCTTTCTTTTTCTAGTATAAAAAAATGCTTAAAGAACTTATTTTCGATATTAGCATAAGAATCTTTAATTATATTTGTATTTAAAACATTTTTATCGGTATAACAAAGAAATTAAATTGTCATTATAGTTCAATTTAACGTGAGTCAACTTCCTGAGTGATGTCCGTCGCGCGCAGTTGACTCGCTGAGTAATTACTATAAAGTTTCGAATCGATTCGCTTTAATATTCGAGTTATAAATTCAGTTACAACACTAGTTTTAATATATTATTATTCGATTTGGTTATGTAAAGGTTCATAGTGCACTAGGGGAAGAGGCTCAGTATATGTGTATACGTTATTAGTAGTTATTTGTTTTAGTTCCACGCTGTATCCCCCACATATCAAGGTGGGCAGAGGAAACCTAGGCACCTAGTGTTAAGATACCGTGCCCATTTTCACTGAGACTATTCCGTTCAACACTTTCGGCCGAAACGAAAATATTAAATATTTAATTTCCTAGAATAGGAATCTATCTGTTTAAGAAAATAATTATATCAAAAAATAGCAAACACTTTTCTTTCTTCATTTATTGATTTTTAATCTTGAAATATTGTTTTTTAATTATTATCATATAAATTATTCTTAGATTTAATTGACAATAAGTAAAAATATTGAAGTCTCAGTCAAAAATCTTTGTTTTATACAAAGCCACAATAATCGTTTTTCTCATAATATCTAATTATCATATACCAATATATATAGACTGGTTGTGGTTCGATCCCCACTCGAGAAAATGAAATAATTATTTACATTTATATTTTCATTTCTTCGCTCTGGTGTCGAGGTAAAGCGCGGCGTTGAGTTCTGCCACTCAACACTTAATGCCTCCAGAAATCGGCAGAAATTGAGGAACGGAGTGTCTTAACACTAGCATCGCTCTGCCTACCCTGCTGCGGTGCTGGTCGTTTATTTATTTTTATATATATACACTGAGATCCCAAGGCTCCCTTGAAATTTTGAGGATATATTATAGTCTAATATATAATTAAGATTGTATGCGTACTTACTGACTTTAAATATGTTTTTTTAAGAATAATAGCATGTGTTTAGAGTTTTACGTTTTTTAAGATCGCCTTGCAACGATATAATAAAAGCTGACAAACTGAACTTTTTCCATTATTGCTTCGTCCAGAAACTTGGCAGTTATTCGTAACTTAGGTAACAATACAATATTATAGTGTTTATCGAGCTATGGTACTGATGATGGAGCCAGGACGGCTGCTCTTAAAAGTAAATTACATAAAATTCGAATGTTTTTCTAGTGAAGCAAAATTTTCGACTTTCATGTTATTTATACCTTTAGAGTACTATTTTATACTTTTTAGTGTACTATGTAAGCGTATTTTTTGTTAGTTTGTTTTATTAGTTCCGTATCCCCGTCTTTTGTGATGGCAGTGTGAATATAATGTTAGGACATAACACAATCAAAACACGGTACGTTGCATACTATACAAGAATAATAAAGAAAATTCATAATATTTTACATTAAATTGCTTATGGCGTAGTGGCACAGACAGACAAAATGATTATAAATATAACCGTTGATAGTTCAATTCTTACTCGAGGGAACGAACTAGGTATTTTGATTCCCCCGCTCTGGTAACAAGACAATGCGTGGCGTTGAGTTCCACCACTCAACATGCAATTCCTGGAAAATGTAGCTGTTTTTTTTACCATATGTGCGGGATACAGAGTAAGAGCTAAAAAAAGAAAATTTTCAAAAGATAAAAATAGGATAGTAAAGGCCAGTCATGGCGCAGTGGCACGAGATGTGACTGTAAAACCGACTGGTTGTGGGTTCGATTCTCACTCGAGGAAATGAAATATTTACTTAAATTTATATTTCCATTTCTTCGCTCTGGTGTCGAGGTTAGTCGAGCGCGACGTTGAGTTCTACCACTTAACACGCAGTGTCTCCAGAATTCGGCAGAAAGTGGGGAAGACAGTGTCTTAACACTAAGTTTCCTCTGCCTACCCTACTATGTGCGGGATACAGCGTGAAGCTGAATAAAAATAGTATAAATCGCATTCAATAAGTAGTAATAGAAAACACAAACGCTAGCGTTTCTGCATTGAATACGGCAACTACTAAAACTAGATACGTAGGTGGGTACTAGAAAGTTAGTTGCAATTACTCAACGGGCTAACTGCCCGAGACGGACATCTATACAGAAGTTTACAGGCAATAACGAACACTTCACGCTGTATCCCGTTCATAGCAGAGTAGTCAAAGTGAACCTAGTGTTGAGACACTCCGTTCCCTACGCAATGTCCAATTTTTGAGATATTGCGTGTTGTTGTGGCGGTAATCAACGTTGCGCTTTGTTTTGTTACTAAAACAAAGCGTTTGCTTGATTCGATTCCCGCTCTGGGGAATGAATTATTTCCATTTCCTCGTCCTGTTCACTCTCAATACCTCGAATTCGTGTGAGAACTGGAGGAAGACCGCAAGATCTTCGTACTAGACACTAGGTTAGTAGGTTATCACTATCTTCTCTGCTTTAAGCGGGAAGCGGGATACAGACTCGAGCTGAAGGACTCGCGAAATATGTATATGTCGCAGCGATCAAGTTGCAACACGATTCTTATTCATTCTACCCTCCAACTTATTTGTTAGCGATCGTATAAAAGACCGCACGGACATTGTACGGGCAGTCTTGGCTCTGGTGTGGCTCGGAGCACTACTCGTGCTCTGCCACTGACTAACCTCGACTATTCGGATAATTGATTATTTAGTTAATCGATTATTATCGTAATTATGAATGTGGTTAACACCTATTTGTAATTGCATTGGGCTGGAGCAGTGAAGGCGAGTGTTTGTTACAGTAAAGGGTACCCTGA